>CAIGRP010120837.1:0-11248 GCA_903798385.1 Fraxinus cuspidata
TTGGAGCACTGCTTGGCTTAGCTCCCAACTTTCCCGTCTCAGTTAATAAGTTAATCACATATTTTCTTGAGATAAGAAGATGCATTTCTTACTTCTTGTCACCTTAATTCTCAAGAAATACTTCAACACTCCTAAATCTTTCGTGTAGAATTAGGTGTGAAGAAAGGACTTCAGAGATGAAATCCCCATAGTATTATTGCCAATAATAACAATATTATCAACATACACAATAAGGAGAATAATGCCGGATTCTGACTGTTTGTAGAAGACTGAGTGGTCAGACATGCTCTTTTTGCATTCCAAACTTTTCCGGTGCCTAACTAAATTTTCCAAACCAAGCACGTGGACTTTGTTTCAAACCATATAAAGACTTTCGAAGATGACACACTCTCCTATGCTCTCCTTGAGCAACAAACCCTAGTGGTTGTTTCATATAAACTTCCTCCTAGAGATCACAATGTAAAAATATATTCTTGATGTCTAATTGATGTAAAGTCCAATTATGAGTAGCGGCCATAGAAATGAATAAGCGAACAGATGTTAATTTGGCTACAAGAGAGAAAGTGTCAGAATAATCCACACCCTAAGTTTGAGCATAGCCTTTAGCCACAAGATGAGCTTTAAGCCTAGCCACTGATCTATCATAATTGACTTTGACTGCAAATATCCACTTACATCCAATAACCTTTTTTCCTGCAAGTAAGGTCACTAAATCTCAAGTATCATTAGCATCTAAAGCATGCATCTCCTCTATCATAGCATCACGGCAACCAGGATGAGATGAGGCATCATGAACAATTTTTGGAAGAGTCATAGAGTCAAGGGAAGCAACAAATGAACAAGAAGAAGAAGACAAGTGATCATAAGAAATATGATAAGTGCACTGACATTTACCTTTGCTAAAGGCAATAGATAGATCAAGATCACTGGACACTAGATCCGATGCTAAAGAAGAGATAGGAGCTGAACATGTATCAAGAGGGTCACATCATCTAGAATAGACCTGGTAAATAGGTGGTGGTGATGGTGGAGGTGGTAGTGTGGGATCAACAGGTGTATAAGCGATATTAGTTGACTGGTAAGTGACATGATAAACCAACAGATCATCATCATCCCCCTTATTGAAAGAAGTATAAGAAGTGGGAAAGAAAGAAATATATTCTAGGAATGTAACATCATCCGATACTAGATACTTGTTAAAACTCTGACAGTAGCATCGATACCCTTTTTGTAGACGAGAGTAACCTAGAAAAACACATTTTAAGATTTGGGATCTAATTTAGTTACATAGAAACGAACATCACAAGCATAACAAGTACTACCAAATATTATAGGTTTAATAGAAAACAAGGGTTTAGTAGGGAAAATGACACTATAAGGAGTCTCGTTATGAATAACAGATGAAGGCATCCAATTAATAAAAAAATAGGCCGTGGAAACCACATCAGCCTAAAATTATTTAGAGCATTTGGAACAAGAGTGCCCTCACAGTTTCTAGAAGAGGTCTATTTTTTTTCTTTCAGCCACACCATTCTGAGATGTGTGTCAACACATGAGGATTGGTGAAGAATACCATTCTGAAGCATGAAAGTCTGAAAAGAATTGGAAAAATATTATTTGGCATTATCACTTCTCAATGTATGCACAGAAACATTAAACTATATTTTAATTTCTGCACAAAAGGCACTAAAATGAGAAAATAATTCAGAATAATTATTCATTAAATAAAGCCAAGTCACACGAGAGAAATCGTAAACAAATGTAACAAAATACCAAAATCCTGTTTTGGACACAACAAGACAAGGACCCCAAACATCTAAATAAACTAACTTAAAAGGAAAAGTAGATCTTTTATTAACTCGAGGAACTGAGGACAAAAGACGATATTTTTCAAATTGACACAACTCACAATCTAAGGACGACACGTTCTAAAACTGGGGATATAATTTCTTCAACAAAGATAAAGATGGATGTCCCAACCGACAATGTGCTTCAAAAAGAGTTGAGACACCTGAACACGCAATGATTTTGGGTACTTGGGTATCCAGAATATAGAGACGGCCTGATATATGTCCTTTACCAATAATCTTCTTCATCATAAGATCCTGAAAAAGACTATAGTCAGGAAAAAATGAAATACAACAGTTTAGGGCCCGAGTAAGTTTGCTCACGGACATTAAATTGAAAGAAAATTGTGGTAGACTTAAAACAGAAGATAAAGAAATTAATGGAATTTGATTAATAGTGCCAGAACTAAGAATAGAAGAAGTAGAACCATCAGCTAACGTAACTTTGGAAGATGTATGCTACTGAAAAGTGGAGAAGAGACTAGGATTACCTGTTATATGATCTATGTCACTAGAATCAATTACCCATTTTGAGAAAGATGAAATAAGACATGTATTGGGTTTACCTGTCTCAGCAATGGCAGAGATAGGTTGACATGAATTCTTCAATGCTTCTTGGTACTGAGTAAATTTAGCAAATGTATCTACAGAAACTGTAATGTTCTACTCAGAGGATGAGATAGGTGTTGCAGTAGTAGTTACAACATGAGCTGAGTGTGATTTCAGAGATTTATTGTGCAATTTTCGGCACGTGCATTTGGTATGACCCGGCTTATGACAGTAGTAGCATACAACTCCTCCTGACTTCGATTGTCCTGACAACATGTTCCCCCACCTTTTGTATTACCTCTACTATTGCGACTGGTAAGAATACTAGAAGACTGAACAGAAGAAACAACATAAGTAATAGTATATATGTGAAGTACTCTAATAAAGGTCTCTTGCAGAGATGAAATCTCAGCACCAGAGAAAATCTAGGATTTAGCAGCTTCAAACTGAGAATTAAGACCAGCTAGAAAACTCGTTAGAGCCATTTGCTCCCGCTGAGCTTGCTGAACTTTCACATCAGGGCTAAAATGTAGCAAGACATTCAGTTCTTCATAGGTCTTTTTGAAATTCATAAAATAAGCCTGAAGAGACTGATCTTGTTGTTCAGCATTGTAAAAATCTTGACAGAATTTATAAATACGTGACACATTCCCTTTCCCAGAGTACATAAATTCTAAATATTCCATCAATTCCTTGACATACTCACAATGATTAATCAGACTAACTATCTCAGTGTCAATGGAATTCCGAATTTATAAGAATAATCGAGCATAATCTCTGAACCATGTCTGCCTAGTATTATCCATTGGTGGATCTTCAGTAAGATGATTGTCCTTAGAAATACTCCGCAGATAAATCCGAACTGTCTTACACCAATCTAAATAATTTAAACCAACCAACTTATGTTCTGTGATTTTGGACATCATTGGAATGACATCAGTCACAACGAAATTCTTTTGTTCGTCAGCCATAGAAAAAAAGCACAAAATTCAAATAACAAATCAAAGAAGCAACAAAAAAAATCACAAACCCAAGAGGAAAGTGATACTTGAAAATTAAACAAGCCCAAGACAAAAAAAGCCCACTATAGCTCAAGCCCAAAACCTATCAACCCTGCTGTATACAGATGAGCCATAAATCAAATGGAAAGGAGCCCGACCAAATCAACGAAAGAAACTCACCGAGACAACCACCAAAAACTAAGAGAACTAGAACAAATTCAACCAACCCACGCCAGAAAGACGAGGAGCACGACCCTCCGACCAAAACCCAGCCCTAGATGTGCCGGAAACGAAGACCCTAATAACAGATGGCACTGACTACGATGGCCTGCTGCAAACTGGTCGATAGCACTGGAAGACGTAAGAGGCGACCACAACAATGCCTACTATGAACTGGACTTGACTCCAACAGTAACCAAACGTTGAGAAAGAGGTTTATGGCTCTAATACCATGTAAACTAAGAGAGAAAATAATATCTTGATAATCTTATTCAGGAGAGATACATATATATATATATACAGATTGAGAAATCTATATTAGGAAGAAGGAATCTCTATAATTAAGTCAATATATAATCCTACAAGCTGTAGGATTTATTTACACTAACAATGTTATTTTGTGATTGAACACTAGTGAAACGAATAAACGATGACTAAAATTTCCATTGACTTAGATTAGAACTTGTTTGGAGTACTTGGTCTATGTTACTTCAAGTAACATTTTCACTGCACACACACTAAACTTCTATGAGTGAGTCTTGACCTCGTGTGTGAGATTTATTATGGTTGTTATCAGTGTGGTGGAGTGACCTTGAATATAGAATGATCTTTAACTAGCCGGCCTAAGCTCTAGTATATTTTCCATATAGAAAATAGTAACGAGTTTCCAAAGATTTGAATTCCATGTCAATAAAGAAAGTGATACATCTTATAATTCTTTTCGTAGTCATTATGACTCGAGTGTTAAGCCTACTAGGGTATCTAAAACCTGGTGCCCCATAGTCATTTAGAAAGTTTAATGAAAAAAATTCTGCATATAAGATGTGAAAGGGGGAAAAATACATGCTCACATATAGGGAGAGAAAATGTCACACAAAAAATAAATATGAACTATTTTGTTTAAAAGGTCCTACTAGCACTGAGTTTGACTTTCATTATTTGAGGAAAATATTCATTCATTAGTGATTTCTTATGCATGACCTTTCTCACAAATTTAAGGGCTTGAGTCTTGTTCACACGATATTAATAGCACTTTTGAAACAAGCGTATCATATACAATTTACTCTATATAAATTTAGAATGAATTGAGTGGAAAGAGTTCATTGTTTATGAATTATACATGTATAAGTAATCAAATAACTGTTAATATGATCATGTGATTATTTTGCTCATTATTCGCGACTAAAGGGAGGGTGATAGTATTTGTGTCTTTCTTGGAGGTTAGTAGTATTGAGTTATGAGGAGTAGTATTTGGTTTGTAGTATTGAGTTAGTAAGGGTGTTAATTTTATTTGGCTAGCAAACATCTTGGGACTTTAATATTGATATTGTGTTTGGTGTTTTGTATATATATTGATATCATATTTTGATTGCTTGTTTTATTATATTTTGATGTTCTGTCTCAATTATCACGTTTTAGTTTCTAAACTATTGATGCACGAGGTGTTACATGTTTTTAAATGCATTGCATCTATGACTTAATTATGTGCTTTATTATCAATTTCTTCGTGCTTTTACACTGGTGTTGTGTGATTTGATATGTTTCAGGAAACAGCTATGACAAGCAATTGAGAAGCATGTTTCGGTTTTGAGTCTTTAGGTTGGTAGGAATTAGGTTGTGTTTAATGTTTGATTTTTAAATAAATGATTTTGTGGCAGAATGCCAAAGGGAGAGTTTGTCAGGTCTAAAGTGTATTGACAAGTTTCATATCCAAAATGTCATTTAATCGAGTTGTAATTAGGGTCTAATTGTCAGAAGTGTCTTTTGAATGAGTCAAAGTCAACTTAAGAAGACCAAGTCGGGGTAAAATCGCTCGAAGTCTGCCAAGAGCAGCGCTCAAGCAATTTTTGCAGAGAAGTGACTGCTCGATGTCTGCCAGGGAAGCGCATAAGCGAACATGCCTCCACTTACTGTTCACGAGGCGATCACTCGTGTGGACGTACCATTTGACCGAACCCTAGATCATTTGATGACTTTTTACTATCACTTCATATTATAAATACCTAATCCATATTTTTCCTAATTGTATATTAAGCCTCAAAAGAACATCCTGTAGAATATCAAACATCAATTCAATAAGTCTCTTGACTTAATCAAAAGATCAAAACACAAAAGATACCAAAAGATCAAAACATCAATAAAGTTCTTTACCAAATAGCCTTCAGAGTTCTGAAAATCGGGAGAGGTGACTAGAGTTCCAGCTTGTGAAGAACGAGTTCATTCTTAGTGATCTACGAGATGAAAAAGAAGTCCAAAGGTTCTGGAAGGCGCTAGAGCGCACAAAAGAAGAGTTCTTCGGTGATTGCATGTTGGGTGGTTAGAGTCTGCTATGGTTTGGTTGTGTCTGGACCAATTCTGTAAGTCAAGTATTTTCTAGTGGATCTTGTAGTGGCAAGGAGCGTCGGGAGCCTTTTTTTTACTTAAGAGTTCTTCAAGGAATTTTCCTTCATAATCAAATATTGGTGTTGATTACTTTATTATTTTGATATTTATTATTGATTGATTGTTATGGTTTAAACCGACTTTAAAATTCATCTAGATACAATAATTTGTGACTTGTTGTATGTTATTGTTTGTTAGTTTTTAGTTCCGCATGTTACATCTCTTTACCCTTCTTTAAGTATTAATTGGTTCGAACCTCATTATTTCATTAAGGATAAGCTTACTTGTCCGCTGCGTATGTGTCTTTCATTCGACCTCATTGCATTCATTTTCGGATTCTTGGTGCTCAAAGTTGTCTTCTTAGTGGTCATTTACGTCATTTCTCCCATCTCCTCTATTTCTTCTAGGGGAAGGAGAATCCTCCATGTGCTTTGATTTGTGCAATGATGTTTTGCATGGTAGTGTTAGCTTTCGTCATGTGCTGCATGTTTGTGATGATGTTGGCCACATTCATCGTTACCTGAATCACTATTGTATATTTTTTTTCTCTACATTTCATGTTCTTTTGCAAGGACTTACCTCTTCTTGCTACTCTAGTTGGACACTCATGGGGTTCACGTCCTGATTTCCTTGGTTAAGTCTCTCTCTCTCTCTCTCTCTCTCTCTCTCTCTCTCTCATGATGCAGATTTTTTGGGCGTGCTTTCTATTTACGTTCATTTGTGGTTTTGTATGGTTTTCTACAATCATCATCAATTTGTTGACCTCAAAATCTTGTATTACCTTACTGGAAATGGATCCCATCCACCTCTCACTCCACCTGTGTATATGTTGTACTACACTAGAATAACATGTTAGAATGTAAGGCTACTGCGGCAAGAGGTGGCACAACAACCATATGCACTACTAGGGGCGGACCCAGCACCCGACGAGGGAGCGCGACCGCCCGTGCTAGATCAGCTCGAGTCTTCAATATTGACAGGCGCCAGGTCGCTGTTGCTGTTGCATGTTGCAGAGAGAAGACGGAAAGAAAGAGGAAAGAAGAAGACCATTAGGGCTCAGAGTAAGGTATTTAAAAAAGTTTGGGCCCTTTTTTTTTTTAGTTTTGGCCCTTTTGTTTTGGGCTGAAAGAGTTAGATCTTTTTTTATATATATATAAATTAAGCACAATATAAATGAAATAAGTGAAAATTTCACTAGGTACTCTGTTTTTATTTTAAATTCATATTTTACTATTACATATTATTTATAGCAAAAATACTGCAATTTTGACAGTAAAAATGATAACTGCAAAAAAACATCCCTCATCAGTTAATCTAGTATTTGACCTAATCAGTCAACCAAACACATCCCAAATCAACCGATTAACTTGCCAAATGAAAACCCCAAATCATAGTATTTCTATATTTACCAAAAAAATCCCAAAATCACCCATAATCTTAAAACGTATTGGAGATTCTATCAAATTAGTAGCTTTATTCATATCGAAATCTTATATTTTCTGTCTGAAATTATGCCAAAAAATCTTATATAAGTGGGATGTCATACAATTTCAACCCATAGTTTCGAGGGCTACCGAATGGCAAGGGTATAGACATTACATAATTCATATGCTCATATCAGTACAATTTCATCTGATGGTATAAGGTTGTATATTAATTTCAGCAAATGGATTTTGGACAAAATGTAGTTCCTGATATTTGACAAAATCAGCATTCGAGTTCGAACTGCCCAATAAATTGGTTTAAAAAAAGGAATAAAGTGAATTATTTTGTGTTGAATTAGATTATGGTATATTAAAAATTGATAAAATTATATGTAATCTATGTAAAAGAAAATTATGGAATATAATTATGATGTATCAAATTTCAAATTGCACACATAGCGAAGCTACGGGAACACCTTACTATAGAATCTCTTTCACAATCGGCGATGATGAGAATTCCAGTTGTAATGTTAATTGCTTTGTAATGATCATTTGCTGTTTGAATTTGAATTTTCATATATTCAACATATAGAGTTAATATCACAGTTTTCTTTGCCTCTTGAAATTTTTAGTTACTGATCAAAAAAGGAAAATTTCTTATACAGCAATATAGAGATTTTAATGGAATTATGCAGTAAAATTGGTTAATAAAACAATTGAGTAGTATAATCGAAATAATATATATTAAGCAGGCATTTATGATTTTTTTCGATGAAATAATATCAAAGTTCACAGTTACAGAGTATGTTGTATAACATATTTTTTTAGTATTTTGAGTTGTATTGGATTATATTTTCATATATATATATTTTTTTACGTTTTAGTGCATTTACATATATATTGAATGATTTTAATATTATTTAATTAAATATTAATAAACAACCTCGCTCTTACAATCGTTGGTTGTCGACGGTCAATAGTCAATGATCAACATTCGATCTGCTTGTGCTGAACTTTTGTTCTGGGTCTTCCACTTTGCTATACAATGCTCAAGTAATTTCTGAGGTATAAAAGGATAAATGGACACAGTTTTAGCTAGGTCACAGAATATTGCATATTTATACACATGTTTTTCTAGGTTATTTATAGATCAAGTTTTTGGGTAAAGGGCATATTAGATAATTTAGATTTGATGTCTGTCAATACTATCACTGATTTAAAGTATTTTGGCTAGTTTTAGATCCTGTCATAGTTACATTACTCGGCATCTTTGACAATGGTTAGTAGGATTAATGAATTTGTCTCTTTGCCTAAAATGGTATTAGCTGGCGGCGCCACACCACCATTTTCTAGTTGTTGCAGCCTTTATGATAGGCATTTCTTCTTTTTGGCAATAAATTGTGGAGAAAAGTGACATCATGGTCTGGCCTTCGTGCCATTTAGAAAGTTGTTTGACGGATCCGATGGTTATATATTCTGTTGTATTCAAGACCTTTTGGTGGTCCAAGAGTTAGCTGGGTGTGCATATGGTCATTTTGCTTGGAGGGTCACCTCTTTCTAGACAAGGTCGGGTTATGTTGTGAGCCCATGGCCTTGGATAGCATCAAGTGGTGATGGTTATACTTCGATGATTTGTGTTTGACTTCAAATGAAAATACGGCAAAGTTTTTTGTGGCGTAAGCGATCCTTAAGGGCTTGTTTGGGAGTTCATTTTCAACGATTTTGATAGTTTCTGAGTGACACTGTTTAGGAGGTAGAGAAAATTGGTGCTTGTTAGTTTTTTAGAGCACTGATTTTTATTGTTTAGAAACTAACCCCAACCCCAGTGTAGTTTAATTAGGGACGTATTTCTCCACTCAGCAAATAAGTGATTTTTTGATGTTCTTCAATTTTCCTTCAATTTTATCATCTATAAAATAATTATTTTCAACTCATATATTTTGTTCAAAACTAACTTGCACATAAAAACACAATAATAAAATAATTTATTTATAAGAAAAAAATTACTTTATAACTTAAAAAATTACATATTAAATAAAAATTCACTTTTCTGTAAAAAAAATGTTTAGAGCATCTATATAAAACTCTTTCAAATTTTAAATATTCAACTCTTAAAATTAAGTTTCAAAACACTCTTTAAATTAAAATTTTAATTTAGAGGGTAGGTTTGATTCTCCAAATTTAGAGAATCAAATCTACTCTCTATAATTTAACATACTTAAAGTACTTCAATTTTTAATGAAAAATAATATAATAATTGGAAAGAAGTTAGTGAAAAGTAAAAGACAGTGAAAAATAATAAATATTCTATAGGAATAATAAAATTAAGTGTTAAATATAAAGAGCCGTTGGAGTACTTAAAATTTTTTATTCTAAAGTTATAGATTTTTTGGAGATGTTCTTATAAAGTATAAATACTACTAGTTTGATAAAATTTCACCTATAAAATATAAAAAATTACTTATAAGTAAAAATTATTTATAAATACAAAAATAACTTAACTTTAAAATTTACTTATAACTGAAAATTACTAATAAATTACAAAATTAATTATAAGTAAACATTTTACTTTTTGAGTTAAAATTAACTTATATGTTAAAAAAATATGTACAATGAAAATATCAATTATGAGTAAAAAAAAAAAACTCATACAAGAAGTTATAAATTGAAAATTTCACTTAGTGCCATATACGTAATTTTATTATTTTAAAAAACTTTCAAAACACCTGAAAAATAGACTCTCAGGCATGGATTGAATTGTTTTAAAAACCGTTACACGAAATCAACAAAAACTAGATCCTTCGTAAACGCCCAAAATTAATACTTTAAAAATCCCTCATAACCGGAATCTTGAAACTCCCACACAGGACCTAAGGTCCTAAAAGTAGCATTTATTCTTTCATTTCTGGCCAAGAGGCATCCGTATGTGATGTAAAGGTGTAACAAGATCCAAGTACATTAGTCATAAAAGCCCAAAATTGAATCATTATAAACATTCAAAATCGATACTCTAGAAATTCCCCATAATCGGTACCCCAAACTCTCGAGCAAGCCCTAAAAGTAGCTTTTATTCTTTCATTTGTGGCCAAGGTGAAGGGGTAAAATGAACATGTGATCTTACGTACTCTCCACGTGAGTTGAAGGTGTAACAGAATCCAAGCGCATTAGTCATTATGCATGCTAAAGAAAACATTTAAATAAATACGTAATCTAACTACCATGATGCTAGAACCAAAAATAAAAAGAGTTAAAGTCACGATATTATCCATTCATACAAAATTGTCACCTGTTAAGAGTTTCGAACACATGAACTGACACTCAAGAGACAATTTAAATAACTAAACACTTTCTTTGTCTAAGAATTTAAATTTTTTAGACGAGGTTGCTACTAAACTTCCAATGCACAAATTGCTGAGCTGGAGAAACTATTATATGTGAAATGTCTATCAATTCAGCTTTTTCATTCAAATTATATTTTTAATGGAGTCTTTATATTAATACAGATAGAAAATAAAACCACATAAATCGCATACAAACATCTCAACGATGCTTTAACTATTCATATACCATAAGAAAATCAGTACATTAGTAGCAGCATAACAAAATGACCATTGAGGAGGGGGGTGGGGGGTGGGAAGGAGAAAAGATGCGTAACTAATCTTAAACTACATTGCCAAACACTGGCGGACCCATGGGTGGGCCTAGGGGGCACGTGCCACCTATTAGTTGAAATTTCGCAAGTGTACGGATTGTAACAAGTAATAAAGTGGATTTATCAAGTCCGAATATCGTCCCATAGAAATTATTATCTACTATAAATTTTTAA
>CAIGRP010120842.1:0-23257 GCA_903798385.1 Fraxinus cuspidata
ATATATATATATATATTAATAATATTCATAGATAATCGAATAATTAACCCTAATTCTGTAGAGAAAAATAGAAATCCTAACGTATACTTTCCAGACAAATTCTAAGAAAATTAATCTAAACAAATCTCCTACTAATATAAATATAACAATAAATTATTAAGACAGTAAATAAATTAGTATCTAATTAATTATTTAGACAGTAAATAAATTAGTATTCAATTACTACCAAAATTATAAAAGTGCAAATTTCACAGCTTCACGATGGAATTTGGTCACAAAACTAGTGGATAGTTGATTTTGATCTGAATTTGAATTTACTTTTTAAGCTAAACCAAATAGGGACTTAGGATAAAACATATCAAGTTGTTCGCCTAGGATTCTCCTAAATTTTACGTCAAATTTAAAATATTCTTTATGATATCCACTAGTCATTTTATTCTTCCTTCAATCATTGGTTTCCACGAATCAGTAAATAATATGATGGACTAACATGTGATTTAGTGTTAATCAAATGAAAATTTGAGCAACTATTAACAAGTAAGAAAGAGTTGTTCTACATATTTATATGGTAGGTCCCACATTTAATTGTCTCATTTATTATCATTTTAATAAGACTCTAATAGCATATCATACTCCAAACTGGACCCACACTGATTACTATAATCTATATACATTCATAAAAATATAAATTATCTATTACGGATTAAAATATTGATTTAATTTAAATTAAAGTTAATAATTAATTTTAATCCTATATATAATGAAATCCACAACTTTTCACCTTCACATTTCAATAATTTTTATCAAAATTTGTTAAAAATCTAATTTTAATTCTCTTCAAATAAAGATTTAAAAATGTTTTCGAGTTTACATGTTAAAAGTTCATGCTTAGGCTCAAATGACGCATTACAAATTGCACGACAAATGTGTTAAGAGGGAGATGTGAAAAAATTAGTGATAGTGAACTTATGATACCACTCGTTATACTTTTAGATGCCAATATAATGCAAGCAAAATGGGTTGACATTTGAACACATAAAAGTTTCAAGAAAATAAAAAACAAACGTATAAAAATTCAATCTTTAGGAAACTATTAAAATTATTAAAAAGTTTTTTTTTTTTTCTTTTTCCAATCAATCACGGTCCCTTTCTCAGAGGTTGTTTTGTCAAAGAATATTTGACTTGTTACTGAAATTATGTCTCTTTTGCGTGAGTTACCTAACCAACAGCCTTCTTTCACAATCAAACACAAAACACAAGGTCAAACACTACAGTCTACACACAAAAAGATTTAGCCCAATAGGTATTAAAATTTTAATTTTAATTTAAGTTGCAATTAATAATTAATTTTAATCAAATATTTTACAGAACCCATGCGTTTCAATCATCCATTTCATTAAATTTTATCAAAATCTACTAAAATTTTAATTTTAATCCCCACCAAACTGGGCTTGATCAATATTTAGTTTAGTTAAAAAAGTTGATAAAAACGTAAGTCAAAATCAAAAATTAATTTTTAATCATATATTTCATGGAATTCACAATTTTTATAAACTTTTCAACCATAGATTTCATCAACTTTTATAAAAACCTAGAAAAAAAATGTTTTTTAACAAAATCTTGCTTACAAAATGCTAAATTCTAATTGTTTTTCTCCATTTTTGTATATGATAGAGGTGAAGTCTCATATAAAAAATATGTTAAGACGAGTATACAACTGAATTTATACTATATGAAATGTGTGTACTATTTTCACATATATAGTGGTCTTTGATCTATAGTAAACGAGGTAACTCGATCTCTTGTGAGTAAACAAATAGGCGGCATAGGAAAAAGTCATGATTACAGAAAATTGTTGACAGAATTCATACAACGCTGACGTGGTGATGCATAGTTGGTCTGTTTTTCTCTCTCTCCATCTTCCATCGATTTCATGCTATGTGTTGTTTTTCAAAATTTTCTATTCAAAATTAGTTAGGAAAGGGTTAGGCTTTGCACATAGAAATATCAAGATTTTGAAAACAAACTTGAAATGTACCCAAGAAAAAGATGGCCATGTTGTGTGCACACTAAACTAAGCAATCTTTCAAACATCACATTGAATTCTGGAAACGACTTTTAGCTTATTTACAAAAGTTGACAACGGTTTAGTTTTCCGGTCGTTCGAACTCGATCAATATCCTTCAAATTTAAAAACCTCAAGTGTATGGCTCTACTGACAGAGTTTACACACATTAAGACTTTTCTGTCAAAGTATCAATGTGAAATGAATAAATTTGATTGGCTATAATCACTGCGTCTTGAAGGTGCAGATTTGTAAAACTCGTGACTCCTTTGTATTTTAGACAATTTCAGTCGGCTAGGAATTAAAAGAGCGTCTTTTGTGAGACTATATAAAGAAAGACTAACAATCTTTTAACTTATATTTGCTAAGTAGTTGTTTTGTTATCAAAGATCATCAAAATAGGCAAAATTCTTCTTTCTTCCTTTAGTTTAAATATTTGTGGAAAATTCAAAATTTTCCAAAAGTTGTGAAATTAGAATTTCCCGTTTTGAAAATAGGGCAAATGTTAGCGTCGAAGGATGTAGGTAACATGGTTAATTTTTAAAGTTCCTTTATTTTTTGCATTTAATCTTTGGTATTTCCACTTTAGTAGTACTTTCAACTTTCCATTAACATTCATTCAAAAAAAAAAACTTTAAGTTAATGCGCGTTTAGGTTTTATTACAAGTCACTTGTAAAGATTAAAAACTTAATGTAAAAAGTAGTGAATGTAACGAAATGCACTGCATAACTGAAACTAATGTTCGAATTTGACTAAAAAATATAAGTTTATGTAAGATTAGGTTTGACATCCTCGGAACAGTGTTAGGCTAAATATTACGGGACCCAATACTTTTTATATTATCTTCAAATTATTACTCATAAGTACTACAACACTTGAAATCTATTTTATTGGTAAAAAAAAAGATTAACAAAAAGTAAAAAATGATACAAGTACATGAAAAAACTCCCAATCAAAATTTATCTGTAGCTGCTTTTTAAGTTTTAGCTCTCTTTAGAACAAGTTATTTTAACTGATATTAATCATTTCATAAACAGAAGTAGATAAACTCAATGCCCTCTTGATTAGATATCCATTACTGTGTTTAAACAACGAAATCATGCTATCATGGACCAATGTTTCACCTCTTTAGACAATGACAAGATCAAAATCTATTTAAGTGATTGCATTAAATTTTATTTAAATTTTTTTTATGCAGATTGTACCTTTCAGTCTTAATTGAAAGATACATAAGCAAATGCATAAATACAGCAGTTGGGACAAAATAATAATATTTGTGAATTTCTTTGACTGTGATGTGTTTGTATTATTTTCTCATTTTGTCACTATAATTTGTTTTTTCTTTTTTTTTGTTACTATTCTTACTGTTGCTATTTATTTAAACATTCACATCGAAGTCAAATTTCAATAGTCAAAACAAGACCACTTGGAAGAATTTATAATAAAATTATACATTTGATGATAACCAATATGATCTACCACGATCTCGATACATCAAGGCTCAAGCTATCCATATGTGCATCTTCCGATGCTATTTGCATAGTAAAAACGAATTTGGAATTCCATCACCGCAAAAATAGTCGTACTTTAGGAGAATATTGTTTAGAGTTTTTGCCTCGTTACTTGTGCTAGCATCAAACCCTAACCAATGACTTGGTATTTACTAACCATTAGGATTAGTAAAGGCCAAACCTAATTGGACTGAATTAGTTAAATTAGACTAATACGCAATTATTAAATCTACTCAACAATTGAGCCTATAACATAATACTTACATTTATTAGTCTTTGTACTTTTTTTTCTTTTAACACCTCTTCCACTTTTAAGAACTCGAAACGTTGACGGAGAAAAAAAAACTAATTAGTAAAATGAAGAATAGTTACTTAAAAAATATTCTTTTTGTTGAAAAAGTATCTGACATGGGAACTATGTTGTTTGGTCGAATTATTCGACTTCATAGACAAATAGAAATATTCGTATATCAAGATTTAAGCAATATTTGTACGACGAAACACCCTATGTTTGACATTGTTGGATTCATCAAGTACTTCCGAAGTTTTGAATACTTATCATCTGGGTTATATAACAAAAGAAAATAGAATAGTAGTATTGTCCAAAAACATAAGGACATAATTAACCAATAACACATATTAAAATGGATATAGATTTTGCAACAATTGTTTTTCATTTTTTAAATGCTTGGAAGTGGTTGTTGTTAAGTGAATATAATCACGAGACATAATATCAATGAGTAACGACAGGTTTTTGAATATCTTATTGGATTTTACGTGACATGTTTTCGAATGTAAGTGAACTTCTTAATTATTAATAATACAATGATATTCAGTGTAAATATTATGTAAACTGTGAGCAATTATAAAATTTCAAAATTAGACTCCAATATCATAAAAAGGCACGTATAACACAATATGATGTCGAGACTTACATTGCTATTAAGGCAATCCATGTCCTACATGACTGATGAACGAGAAGTAGAAAAATTCTTTTAAAAAGACAACTAATATTAATCATTGAATCAATTCGTCTGGGAAGCGATGTCGGCACGCTGTATGTGTGCAAATGTGTGAATGTTATAGAATCGTCCTAATATCATACGCATTTCGTACTTATAGACAAATCCATGCGGTTAAACAGGTTACACGTCCCTTACTAGGAGCGACACCTAGTGATAACATCTTGGATTTGGCAGAAAGAGTCTAGAATCGACATAACCCCTTCACATGGTAAATGCTTGACGCGAGTTTCGACCTGATCCAACTTCCTTCAACCAAGGACGGTGGATTCCTCAATGGTTGATTATGGTCAAGCTACCTACTAAAGTGACACTTCAGCCAAGAGGAAGGAGTCAAGTCTCGAGAGTTCAAGTTGTGTCGAGAATAGAGATTCATAGAGAAATTGAATATATTAACACCATCGATGTAAATAACAATATACGAGGAAGGGTTTAAATTAGCACATAACTAGAAGAAATAATTGATCTAACTTTATAATAAAATAAACATTTAGAGTCTATTTGAATCCAATTTTTTCCAAAATGCATTTTGATTGAGAATGTGTGGTTAAAAATAAAAACAAATTGAATTTACGTATCACATTATTTTATTAAAGAATATGTAATTAAAGAAATGAGAGCGAAAAACTTATTTTAAAAAAAACAAGATCAAACCAGCGCTTATTTCAAAGTTCACTTGTAAACTTTAGCCAAATATTCTCTTATTGTACTTTTAAGAAGGACCAAATAGATTTAACGTACAATTAAAGGAAGCCGCCTAATTACTCGGCTATGCCTATGTATCACTTTCTTTCAAGTACGGATTGTTGTGTACTTAATACACAAGCCTCCTTAAAAAAAAATTGTGATGAAATTACCTTAATACAATTTGGCAGCGTAATAGTAAGGTCGAAATGGTAGCAGTATGATTCGAGCCCACCGACTTCACGATGTTTCCTTAAAACGAATTTGCTGCCTTCACAGGTGTTAAAGGTGTTCAGCAATCGTTTTCCAGGATAGAACGAATTTTCGTCTCTTACGGAAGCAGCACAGCAATCTGCAGGAGTTCCAACGAACTCAACAGAGTATTTTTCACTCAAAAGAACAATATCAGAATAAGAAAGGAGAGTGAGATTCAAAGCACGGAATTATTGCAATGAAAATGGTGTGTTTATTTCTGGCACCGAGGCAGGCTTTATATAGAGTTGTTCGTGGCCATTCGAAATGTAATTATTTCTGACACCGAAGCAGGCAATTTATAGAGTTGTTCGTGGCCATTCGAACATCCTTCAAGTCATTTCAGAACAGTTGCCACTGTTCAGACAGCCTCCAAAAGAAGCCCAAATAATATTTGTGAATTTCAAAGTCCACTTGAATTCAAGTAGTTGCAACAAATGCGACCACTATTTGCTTATGCGCACAAATTTAAACACAGTTGATAAGAGAACATATTATCTTAGATCCTACATCATAATCGCTACCCAATTACAAATAACAATTTGTATTATTAGCTGGACTTCTCATTCTTGAAAGTGCTGTTTGATCCAAATGCATCGTGATATTACACTTCTACATAACAAAAGAATAGTACTATGCTAAAATAAACATAGATTTCTATATAGAAATTGACCGACCAAATTTGTTCTATCAAAGTGTCGAACAAAACGCCGGGAGTTTTAAAAATACTTAAAATTAGTTTTAAATAAAGTTTCTATTTTTGAACATTCTTAGAGCATGTATAAACAAGAAAAATTACCTGTGGCGATAGTGTAAGAGCTTAAATAGACACAAAGTTTTCCTCCTTTTTGAAGGTAAAACAATGTAATTGTCTATCCAACATAGCGATAGATGCTACCGTATAATATTTCCATTTTGGATATAAAATGAGACAAGCGATGATAGTGTGAGCTTATCTTGACAACAACATTTCTTTCTGGGCAAACTAACTCATTTGTTCAATCGAATCGCTACAAACAACCAACAAAACAAAAAAGTTGTTCACGAATCCGTCCACGTAATTGTCTATCTAACATAGCAAAAGATGCTAATGAATATGCTACATCGAATCTTGAAATAAGGATACAATATCAAATAAAATTGTCGCATACACACTAAAAACTTAATCTTTGTTTGGTTCTCATAATTTTTAAAATATATTTTTTTCCTTTTTCATTTTCAATCCCATATTTTTTAATAAAATAATATTATACGCATTCTACTAAATTTTTTTTCTTGTTTTTTAACTACACATTCTCCTTCAAAATGCATTTTGAGTTCCGAACCAAGGCTCAAACAGTTATTTTTGGATAAAGTACTTTTAACTCAATAGTTGCGATCCAAATTCCAAAATATAATTGCCGAAAGAAACAAATAAACGCCAATATTTACCACGATCCTCTTGCTTATCGAGTAGATTTGCTTCTTTCTTGTGCAGAGCGCCCCAAACAACCCCTACCCTCTCACACACACATACACACAGTCATACTCTCTTTCACTGCTACTCTGCCTATAAATACTACTATATATCTTTACCCTCACTCACCTTCAGTTCCCTCTTTTTTATTCGGAGGGGGATTGAATAACGAGGGCGAAGAGATTTCTGTGTTCTTGTTACAGCATAATGTCAGCTTGCAAAGAGGACGATCCACGTATCGACGGCATTCAATCGAGAATCCGCGTGGTACCCAATTTTCCAAAGCCAGGTATTCACGCAAACATACTGTATACTTGTTTATATTCATCGTTACATGTAAATGTTCAGCTGTGTTTGGTGTCTTATTTTATGGGTTTTTAACAGGGATAATGTTTCAAGATATTACTACACTTTTACTCGATCCAAAGGCCTTCAAGGACACCATTGATTTGTTCGTTGAGAGATACAAAGGCAAAAACATTACTGCTGTCGCCGGTACACGTTCTTTCATTTTGCCTTGCTGTATTTAATACTACGAAAGTGGTCCCGTTTTATGTGTATTTTCGCACTGGAGTTGGATAAATATTAACTTCATTACTATTTTAACTAATGTATCACTCTACTTTACTTTTGTTTTTCTTTTCATTTTTTTAATTTGAGTGGTGAGGATTACGATGGCTACGTGGATGTGTAGTAGACGGTAAATTTCTGGTTTGAATTTATATGGGGTTTATTGTTAGACTAAGTAATTATTTGTTACAGTAATTTTTCTTACTGAGGTGTGTTATTGAATATGAACGGTTCATAGTAAAGAAGGGGGGCAAGTTGCTGAAAAGCCATTTGGGAGATGGGTTAAATGGTGGTGGTGGTAGTGGTAGTGGTAGCATTGTTGGTGATGGATGCTCACACAATCTTGCATTGTTGAAATAAGGGTGCGGGGCCCGTAGGCCGCAATGATGAGTTTTATTTTATTTCTTCTATTTTCTTATCAATTTTTAAACCGACTTTGGACAATTCACTGTACAATGTATTGATTTTAAGCCTCTCAACTTATGGTAAGAACAGGAAAACCTTTTAATATGTTATGATGATGGTGAATTATGACCGTGTCTGAGTGGCATTATGGTTTTTCTATTGAGCAATGATGATCAATAATTGCTGGAAAGATTGTTTATGGAGGTCCAGACTCCACTATAAGTTGTATCTTCTTTGTCTCTTTCCACTGGCTGTTTCTTTTATTATGTTATGCTATAGTTTGATCATCGATGGAACTTCAATATGGAAAATTTGTGAAAGTGGTAGTGAGGAGTGTATTTCCTGTTTCACCTTTACGATTTATTTAGGCTAAAGTTGTGGTATTGAAGTGAATCACTGAACTTTGAGTCGTACAATTTCAAGAAAAGCAAAAGGGCACTAGAAAATAAACAAAGTTACTTATCCATGATAAGCTAATTGTACTGTCAACTTTTCTTTGCCGACTTCGCATTTCAGCTTACTGTTAATAATGGTCGTATATGCTTATTATTCCATCATTCTCACTTGCTGTGCAGACATTTTAAATTCCATAATGTGTGTGTGTGTTTGTGTGTGTATATAATTTCTTTTACTTCTTTTGTCGGCAGTGGGACCTTGTCCATGTTCCTTGTAGATTAATTAATGAAGGTTGGGTTCAGCCTACATCTACTCGTTTTGTCCTCATGTGTTTTCAACATTTTTTAGTGTTAGTCAACATTTCAGTCGTTTTGGATTTTTTACTCAATAAACATGCAAACACTTAACAAAAGTGGCGGTTTCCTTAAGGTAGAAGTCCTAGCGTCAGTTTTATATACTTTTTATATTTGAGATACAACATCCTATGAGGCAGAACCATAAACTTAACACATTATGCAACAAAAGGCTGGTCGCTTGGCACCATAACATTTGATTCGTGAGATGTGTCAAATGTCTGTAAGATGCTATACAACTATAAAGCTGCCAACTTTGGTGCCATTTCAGTAATATACTCCCAGTGTTGTGTCTTTGGAGGAAATGGGTGTTCTGCAGTTGGTATTTATTTGATGACTGTTGATGTCTTAATTGTGCTCGTTAATTTTTGTCTTCGAATGTAGAAAGGCTCTCAATTACATGATGAGAGGATGTAAAGTCACCACCTAAGATGTTAATGTTAGTGTCTCTAACCTAGTTATAAATGTAATTTTGTTGTTCATGATTGCATTGTCCATATTGGTGGTGTTTTTACTATCTAATTCTCCTTTTAGTTTCTTTTTGTTCCATAATCATAACCAATGCACCCTTGCTCGGATTCCATGTAATTGTTGCACAAGTTATACTATACGCATGGGGAGGCTCATCTCTAGTTACTCTAACTTTATACATCAAGGCCTCAAGCTATGGTCTTGGTCTTGGAAACAGGTGTGAAGTGTGGGTATGTGCAGCATGGTATTAACGTGTTTTATTATTTTTCTTTATATCTATGGTAAATATAATATGACCCCAGAAAATGCAGTCTAGTCTATTTTATAGCTAAAGAACAAATTAAATATCTCTTATGTACTTCCTAAGTTTATTAAGGATGCAAAATATATAGTAATTTCCCTGTACTGTTATTTGGGTGTCAAGTGTTTGATAAGGATAATTCATGCATTTAAAAGAGTATCATTTTTTCATGCATATTTTCCATCTCTGTAAATTTGTAAAATTCACAGATTCCACATATCCTGCTCTGCCTGTTTACATTCTTTAAAGTACAGAAAGTAAATGTCTTTAGTTTATCATGGCGATATATGAAGAATTACTTGTAAAGTTAAAGTATTATCATGTAATATCAGTATTTCACATATTTTGCCTTTTTAACACTCAGGAATAGAGGCCAGGGGCTTTATATTCGGTCCTCCCATTGCTTTGGCAATTGGAGCGAAGTTTGTTCCCTTGAGAAAGCCAAAGAAACTTCCTGGTACTTTCTCTCAATAGTTTATTTCTAATTTAAAATTGCTATTAGATTTTTTTTTTTAATCTGAATGCAGGATTATTTTCTTGAGCACCTATATGTTATTCAATTAATTAGGCAAAAAATCTCATCATCTTTGTATTATTTTTTAATACCTAAATAAGTGTTTGTTTGGTTCCATTATTTTCAAAATACATTTTTCTCTCTTTTATTTTCAACCACACATTCTTCAATGAAATAATATTACACGCAAACTCAAAATTTTTCTTTGTTTTTTAGCCACACATTCTTCAATGAAATAATATTACACGCAAACTCAAAATTTTTCTTTGTTTTTTAGCCACACATTCTTCGTCATGTCACTGTTTCTAAATGCATTTTTGGTAAAAACTGGGGCGCAAACATGCTCTAAATCTTCTTCAGGTAAACCATATTGTTTGCTCATTCATTATCTTCTGCTCGGAATCCTGCCATTCTCAGTTGTGTTAATTTATATCAAATATTTTTTAAACCTTGAGCTTTGCTTCAGGCCAACCACATTGTTTATCCATTATATACATTCCACAATGCTGCCATTTTTCATTCAATTGATTTAGATCCATTTTTCAGGCCATCATTGTTGTCTAACAGTTTCCTGATACATGGGCTCCAATTTTGTTGAGATTAATCTATTTTCTCCTTTTTTGATGTTATATATTTTACATGTCAATGATGTTAAAAATATTATCTTGCTGTAAATTAAATAAAAAAAATTGTGCAAGGTTCTTATTCATTTTTGGTGAGTGGTTACCATCTTATTTCAAATTCAAATATTCGCAGGTAAAGTTTTTAGGGAAGAATATGACTTGGAATATGGAAGTGACTGTCTTGAGATGCATGTTGGAGCAGTAGAATCTGGGGAGCGTGCATTGGTTGTTGATGATCTGATTGCTACTGGTGGCACTCTCTGTGCTGCCATGAACTTATTGGGTACTCTTCATTAATATTTATATTATGCAGGCTTTCCATAATCTGTACTTTTTCCCATTTGTTTTATAAATAATCTGATGCATCTATGGAAATGTTCTTTCACATAATGGTTGTGGGTTATTACGTTCTTCGTGTCTTCATTACTATGGGAATCTTTTCAAACCATATAATTAATAGTTACATTTTGTATATTTGTCTTCTTCCTTTTTTTTTTTTCAAGAATAATAATGTACATGTTGCTGGCTTGACTTGAAATTGTTGCTTCTCAGAACGTGCTGGAGCTGAAGTTGTAGAGTGTGCTTGTGTCATTGAAATACCAGATCTGAAGGTTTGTTTTTCTAATTTATTTTCCAATTTCCCATACCCTCTTGGGAAGATGACTTTTTTAAGTTGGCAGTTTATAATTTTTTACTCCCATGTGTTTGACCATCACAACAAGATTTTGATCAATGTTACTTTTCATTTGGTCATCTATTTGTTGTTCTTGTCTCTTGACTTTTAGTATTGTATATTTATGTAGGTTTAGTTATTTATGAAATATGGTGGGGACAAGTACTTTTAGATGACCTCATCAAATGGCCTTCCAACTCATTAATTTTTTTTTTCAGCAATTAAATAACGTGGTTGCGAAAAAGATTTGAAATTGGCATTCTTTTATTCCATTTGTTCACCAAACAAGGTGCTGGTATTGGCCAACTTCTCACTGGCTTTCTCTGAAGAAAGTTTTTAATCGTAATGTGATGCTGCTGGGGATTTAATGCAATTATAATATGTAGATCCTCTAAATTCAGTTGAGGGACGAGGGAAGTAAACAAATTGGTTTGGTCCAGGCTACGCTTTCGAGTTAGCATCCTCTGTTAACTACTGATTGCTAAAGATTGGTGACTCCTTTATTTACGAAACAATGTCAAATTTTATCTTTGACGTAATATAAGAATGACTTTAAACTCTCTCCTGTTATCCTATAGAGCACTAACAAGGATTGGAATGTATTTGGAATTGGATTTCTTGGATTGTTCTGATTTATATATTTTTTTCCTAATATTGAATCAAAAAGGTTAAGGAAAATAATGAAGCACATGTTATATTAGTTAGTATTGAGATTATGAAGTAGATGATTTCTTGGATTGTTCTTGACTTCCATTCATATTCTAGCTACCCACCTTTTGTCTAGCGATGCGATTGAGCCTATGTGCATGTTTGGGAAGTGATAAAATTAAATTAGGTGATTATAAGTAGTGAGTTTTATGAAATACATGTGGATAAAAGGCCAAGTTGTTCTTGGGATCTCATTAGCTAGGCCAAGTTCTTTAGTATCTGCTCACTTTAGTACTTATCAGTTGAGGCATGCATTCTCATGTTTTGTTTCTATTTACCATGGATATCATTCGAACTTAATTTATCTCTTGATTCTCTCTCTGCGCACTTCTAAATGGTGTAGGGAAGCGATCGATTAAAAGGCAAGCCATTATTCGTTCTCGTGGAGTCTCAATAGAAGTGACAGACGACGATATGGACCTTTGTTGCTATACATTGGAAGGCCGTTTACCAGAGCTGCGTGCCCGGGAATATTCTTTAAACTTTAGCCCCTTCAGTTCTTTTACTAGTGGGATTTTACATAATTTAGACAGTTTATTTTCCGTGTTAGTTTAGGAAATTATGCTAAATGGCTTGTTAAAAATGTCTATCCTCTCATGGATAGACGATATTATCGACTCTTGGATGCTTTTGTTTTGTGGCATTCTAAAAGCCAGGAAATCTATTTCGGTTGAATTATTGTTATTATTTTTTTCTCTATTTGGAAAATCTCGTTTAACTGTCTTGACTAAGAGGGCTATGGTTTTTCTAAAACCTGGGTTAGAGTTTAGTATTTATATTTTGCTATGTTGTGTAATATTGCATCAGAACCGCTGTTGCCTTGTAATTTTATGCATTGCTAGCAAGAGGAACGCTACAGAGTGCAGAGACTACAGAATGAGTCGGGTTGCCTTCATGTCGATATGCATAATAACTTCGATGTGTGCGAAAGTCGAACTGGTCATTGACCACAATATCTATTTATTCTTTTGGCTTTAGAGACCTAGTTTGACACATTCTGCAGCCAACTTCGAAGACCATCTTGGTTCATTTTGGCGACTCTTCTCGACCGTCACTTTAAAACTTAAATCTAGCATTTGGAACAATATTGTTAAGAGTAATTATATTACCAATATGTCGTTATTATAAAAGTAATGTTATGTAGCCTTACTGAGATTACAATCTTAGTTTATGTGGCGTTAGATGATAAGTTAAATGAAATGTGGAATTAAAAGATTTATTTAATTTTAGTTATTATTTAATGTTACATTAGCGTTATTTAGATTGCGGTTATAACTTCAATGAAGTTAAATATCATAATGATAAATAACATTATTTATAATTTTTTAATTCTTTTAAAAATGTATGTTTATTACCTAATGGATGGGAGGAGTTGGTGAAGAACCTCCACCTTCTACATTAGCGTTATCTAGATTGCGTTATAACTTCAATGAAGTTAAATATCATTACTCTTATCATAATGATAAATAACATTATTCATATTTTTTTAAGTCTTTTAAAAATGTATCTTTATTACCGAATGGATGGGAGGAGTTGGTGAAGATCCAACCTCCACCTTCTATGTGAAAACTTTTCGTCAGTGCATGTGAAATTTTTAAATGAAAGTATCTCCATCTCTACTCTTTTAGAAGAGGGGATCCATGGATCACTATTCATTCATGAAGCTCTTTTATGTTTTCGATTTTGCCCTTCAATGCTATTTTACTAAATCTCCCTCTCTCTGACTTTAAGATTACTGTTGATTTGTAATTTCTTCTCACATATAACTGTTTCATATGTGGACCAAAAAAAAACGCAAGCCATAGTTATTGACTGAGGGAAAGGATAGTCGAGCACCACTCATTTGTGCACCTCCCTTTTCACAATTCAACTGGCTGGCAACTCACTGTTCATACATGGGTTATCTACTGTTCATTTTAGATTTTTCAAATTCCTTTTGACACATGCAAAGCCTCTCATTATTTCCGACAGTTCAATAATATACAAATAGATGGAAGACGAAAAATGTAATCCCTTCCTCTGTAAGCCGAACATAGTCAAATATAAGTGAACCCAATTAGAAGAAATCAAACCGCTTGTGGAGTTCCTTCTCCACCAACAATCACACACCCATTAAACTCAAGTTCTATCCCCAGACCGCCGGTCATTTGAAAGAAATCAACTCTCTTCTTTGGCATGAAGGATAAAGAGGAATATGAGATTAGATTTAGACTCGTGAGAAATTCTGGTAAAATCTTTTTATGACGATTGTGAAATTGTTCCTAGGCTTCTGATTGATATTGCCTCTTCTGATGATGACTTCTTGGATTAGTGGTAGTTCTTGTTTAAATTGAATAATTTTTATGATGCTCATGACATTGTGATCCTTCATGTCTACTGATTGTAACTCATCACCCTATCTTCTAATCTCACATGTTGCTTTATTTGCTTGATTCATTCATGCCTGCATTTATTTGGCGATTTTTGATAGGGCAATCGAACATATTTTGTGTATTACAAATCAAATGGTCAAGTCAATGCTAAAATCTGCTCACTAAGAAATAATGTACGAGGTTAGAGATGGTCTATAGTTTGCAATGATTGATTTTAAATTCGAGGCTTTGGAACTTACATTAGTTAGCGTGGGATTCTTATCTTCTGCATTGTGTCTGATATGAAGTCCACCTCCACAGCAAATGTATTTTCCTCGAAAAACCCTTATGATGATGTTCCTTTGTCGAACGGCGACGGAGAATTGGGATTGGTGGGAACGAAGCTTGGATTTCAGGACTACACTGAGATTTTCTCCTACTCGAGGCATGGATCGTCCATTCCAGTTCTCGATATTTCGGGCCTGGATGAATGTGTCTGGTCGGGTGATTTTCGGAGCTCCAAGCTTGATTACTCCAATATTTTAGGTGGCTTTAGGGATGAGAGTGTAGCTATACCGTACGAACAGTTGTTTGCTGGAGGGAGAACGAGAAAAATCTCTTCTGATAAACCAAGGTGAGTTTATTTGATGCACCATTTTTTGGCTTTTTTTCCTGTTTGCTAAATCAGGATTTTTTTTTTGTTATTTATGTATTGACTGTGAATGTGATTTTAACTTTCATTATTGTTATTGTTGTTAATTATACATATATTTTGTAATATTTCTCCAGGTTATGGCAGTTTTGTTTTCTTTGATTTAATATTCTAACTTTTATTGATTAGTTGAAGCGGTTTATTCTTAATGCGTAGTGTTAAAAAAATTATAGCTACAAAATTTGCATCTTCATTGTGCATATTCAATCATTTCTGTACTTTACTAATTAAACGAATTGAATTTTTACTTTAATTGAGATTTTGATTTTTTTTACTGCATACAGTTCTTACAATCATGTGCTAAAGGATTATTGCAAAGACAAGCTTGATAAAGTTCCTAATCTAAGTGCGGAATTGAGGCACGTGCTTTCTGTGTCGATTGACCTCTCCGCTGAAGAGCTTGATGCAAAGATCAAGTAATATGGCATTTCAGCTTCAGATACTAAGAACCCTCTCTCTGACCCCTACCCTTTCAATCTCATGTTTTAGACATCAATATGTCCTTCTGGTTTGAGCCCTGGGTGAGAATGTGTATTTATACTTCGGATTATACAAATTGTACTCGTTGCACTAATTTAATGATTTTTTAGTCTTTTTGTAAGTTGATTTTTGGTGGCTAATTGACCATAGGTACATGAGCCCTGAGACATCTCAAGGTATTTTTGTGAACTTCCAAGGACTTGTACTGTTACAGTGCAAAAAGGCTTCCTTTTGCAGCTGCTGCATAGATTGACCATGCTTTTAGAAACGAGGCCTCAAATTCTTTCATAATGGTTGCTTTGTTGCATGCATGTCTGGGATTGAGCATTCGCAGGATATATTATACATCTGAAATGAGATAATTTGATGTTACATCACAAACACAACTGTGTTAAATAATTTTCTATATGTTAATCTTCCTACAAAATGACATGCTGCTCTATTGATTGAGGCTCATAGACTGCAATTATTGTAGCAAATGACAAAAATGACTTTAGTTTATATTTTCTAACTTTAGCCAAAAACAAGAAATACACATGATTGCTTTGAGTTCTTTAATGTGAAGCCAATTCAATAGGTGTAAGCCCTTGTGATAATTCAGACTCAGATACTTTGAAGAGTCCAGCAAACTGTACATTTTTTCTAATTTGCTGTGCTTAAATATAAATACGATGTATCCAAAAACTACTTTTTTAATTGTCTTAAATCTATTTACCTTTTTTTTTTTAAAACAAACATCCACACGTCCTTGGTGAGTTTATTACTACTTTTCTTTGTGTTCTTTTCATATTTGCTATAAATTTTGCTTGTGCTATCAAAGTGATAAACTAGATTTTATTTGAAAACATACAATTTTTGCAGATTCCCAACGGTCTTTTAAGGGTCCATGAATTTACATTAGGCAGAGATTTAGCGCATTGTGGATCCTGAGGACAGGTCTCATCCTAAATTTTCTGAAGTTGCATAGTTGGAACTTTTGATGCTCCCAAGAGAAGACCAGGTATCCGGACAACAAGCAAGGAGAATACCTAATGGAGAAGAAGGTTTCTTAAGTTGTTCTAATGGAGAAACAAATATGTCATAGGGACTTGAAGGTAGAAAACACTGTTGGATGGAAACCCTGCTACAAGCCTCAAAATTTGTGATATAGGGTATTCTAAGGTAATGCTACTGATTGTCACAATTGTATGTTAATCAGCTTTCAGATAATACAGAAAATCCTGTTGGCCTATTATGTTTACTTGCCTTGTATATCATTATTGTCTGTCTTGTCCTTTTCAATCCTGATTATAGCTTGTTCTTTACACTCTTCATTGCTACACTCTCAACCAAAATCTACTGTGGGAACTCCTGCATATATTGCTCCTGAATTGTTACTTAGGAAAGAATATGACGGCAAGGTAAGACCATTCACTATGTCTTTGATAGAATTTGACACTGAGAATATGTTTGCTATATTTATCTTTCATGCATATCAGAAACATGAAAATATGCATAGAACATCTGGATGTGAATTTCAGATACAATAAAATGAAATATCTTGTATATCCCACGGATGTCTGTTTGAAAGTTTCTTGTATTTTACCATCTGGCTTTGGGATGAAGGCATATGATATATGGAGCTTAAATTGGGTGCTCTCACTAAGAATTTTCCGGTTAGTTCTATATGGACTCGTATGCTCGATTGCATTGACAAAAATAATTCCTATGAACTCCTATAAGATCTGTAAGGTGTAATCGTTTGCTTGCAATGTCTTGCATATGTATCTGACTACAGTTTTTCCCATTGATTCTTCGTATAAATGTGGTGTAGTTATAACAGATTATTTACCTTTTCTCTAGCAACATGCATGATGCTTAACTGTCGCTCAACATTAAAACTACCAGTGCTCGATTGATGTTGAATCTGGTAGAAATACAAACTATTCCTCCCTAAACTTGTTTTATCTTTCAGTGTTGCAGACAAATCTCAAATAAATAGGAGGAACCGATTTTGAGAAGGGTATATTGATCAGGCTTCGATAGATGAAGCTCGTATTTTATTGGTAATATGTTTGTTCCAGATGTTTTTTTTTTTCAGTTTCTTGAAAATGACATTATTTGTTTTCCTCATTTCAAAAGAGGAAGAATTCAACTCTTTCAACATCAAGGGAATGCAGCTCTAGGGATGGTAGCATTAGGAGATACTGGCTATGTTCTTGGCGAGGCTAGGAAGTTCTGCTGCTGGTTTTTGATACTTCATTTTAGAATAATTTAGGTTTCGATTAACATTTGACACACTAATATTACCCTAAAAATACCGCACGGGCAAATGACTAGTATATATATAAAACTCTTACCGAAGACTCATTAATTTCATAAAAATTTATAAAAGTCGACAAATTCTACAAAAAATATCAATCGGTTAAGAAAGTCTTCAAGTGTTTGTCTAATAAAACTTTGTTAATGTGTTGTCAACTTTACAATTCGATCAAACTTTGTTAAGATGTTTATAAATATCAATAAATGAGTGGTGAAAAAGTGGTAGTTGTTTATAAACATCCAAAAACAATGAGCCAAACATGGGCAAATTTTAACTACACATTCATGATACTTGGGGCCATTTTTTGTACTACTACTGTTTTTTGTAACTTTTTGAGAAAGTTATCTTATGCTAACTTCATCTAAAAACGTATCTATAAAAATATTAAAACATGATGAAAAGTAGTTTTTGACTTTTCAAAAGTTATGCAAAAGTTAACAACACACTTGGCCTCTATTTGCTATAAATTTTTCAAAATTCATCTACTCTAAACTTATTTTCAATTATACTTGTTTTCAATAAAATAAATTTTACACGTAAATCCATAACATTTTTTTCTTTTACAACCTATCAATAAAACCTTTTTCAAAAACTTATTATTTTCAAAATTTATTATAAAAAATATTCAGATTAATTTTTATCAAAACTTTGTGAAAAACTCTATAAATAGTTTCGATTTAATACACCCTTAGTATCCTAACGGTTGAATTAAGGTTCCCCGGCGAACCAAAGATTATGGAATCCAAACTACTGCCAAAACCACCGTCTCCCATTCTCCGCCGCCTGATAAACCTGGACACCGCCATCTCCCTCCACCTCTACCCCCACTTTCACCCCATCGTACCCTTCTCACTCCTCAAATTCCTCGAATTCTCCGGCGATGGCTATCTCTTCTATACTTACTACTCTATGCACTCTTAAAAAGATTATAGCTCCAAAATCTGATAAGAGTATGGTCTTCATTAATTGCTTCGTCTCTCGTTAAGGAAGAATATACAATATTCACAAAGATAAACTCCGACGTGTGATATTTGAGGTGATATGGTGAAGATGTTCTTGAAATTGTTAATTGATCTCTATAAACTAGAATGTAGGTGCTAATATTTTAGAAATGACGAAGATGTTGGATATGTAACTAAATAGAGTTTGTTTCAATTTAGTTTTGTTGAACTTGTTTGGGAGAGATTTTTTCAATTCATTTTTTCCAAACTTATTTTTAATTATACATTTTCAAAAAGAAATCATTTTTCACGTGAACTAATAACATTTACTTACTTTTTAACCACATCCTCTAAAAAAGTTATTTTTCCCCAAGAAGAATCTCTTTCAAACAATCGCTAGGAAAATTATATATATTGAACTTAGCCCGTCTGATGGCTATTATAAGAGAAATTGGGGGAAATGATGTTTTGATTATGATTTTATTGAGAATGCTTGATTGAAAAATAATGTAAAATTTTGAATTGTATAATTGAAAATCATTACGATAAATAAATAATTTTAATTTAAAGAGAGTCAAGCACGGACTTGTTTCATACTTACTTCAAAACAACAAATATACAATATTGTGTTTGCTCTACGTTAAAATAATATTTTAATCTAAGTGTTACATCTTAGTTTTTGAAAAAAAGAATCACGTTTCAGCGTCTTTCTTTTCTGTACTTTCTAACCAAGAGTTTTTGAGGCAGGTTTAGTTCAGAAGCTTGTTTAAAAAAAGCGCCCGAGGTTTATGCCTTAAGGCAAGCCTAATGGGGCTTCCAATAATGTCTTGAAGCTTGTATTTTGAGTGCCACTTGTTGAGGATTAAGCCTCTACATATTGCACACACCTTAAGGCATAAGCTTCGAGGCGATTGAACAGTGTGCTCATTGGTGTTAAAATTTTCGTACTTTTTATTACTGGCGATTTCAGCCTTTTGGGTTTGTCTTGTGTGGCTTAGAACATTTAGGCTTTTTTGGACCATTTTAAATACCACTCATCTCTAAGATCTAGAAAGAAAGATATGGAGAATATAGAAGTGAGAAGTGAAGCTAACGTGCCCTAGCATCCTACAACTGAAATGTAGCGAACCCCTCTCCCAAGCGAAGCTGCAACTTTTTAGTAGTGAACAGTCGGTGACCTGTAACACATAACTTCACTCTATTCTATCTTTTGTAGTTTTCTCATAGTTTTCTTTTAAGTTAAAGCAAACAAAATTAATGAATAGTTGGCTCATTTGTTTCATGGTTAGTTCAAGTTGAAGATTAATGGTCTTGCTATGTGATTGCTATTATTTTTGTCGTTTATGTTGAACTTATGCCTAGAACAGCATATCGTGGCTTACTTAGCGCCTCATGGGAGCAAATCCCATCATGATCGATTTAACATTTTAAGTTCTCAAAATCATAAGGTAGATAACATCGTATCTTAAATCTGAGTTAACTCTTTATCGAATAAAGTCATTTTTTACTTCTGTACCTATAAAATCTTTTAAAAACTTGAGATTAGAGTTAAATAAAAAGTTTTTCAAAAATAAAAAAATTAATAAATTAAAATCAAATAAAAGAACTTTCGAAAAAAATAATAAATTAATAAAGAGCATTTAGGGAAAACAAAAGAGTGAAAACAAAAAATTCGACAGTTTAGGAATTAGAAAAAAAAAAAAAAAGCTCTATAAAAGACGAGAATTTTAGAACACTAAAATTTAGAAAATCAAACTCACTATTTATTTTTATTGTACTATGATTACATTTAATAAGTCACATATTTCAATATACTTTTTAAAATATTTAAATAACATTTAAATTGATTGATTAATGGACATAAAAAATTTTGTTTGATAAAATATGAAGAGAAGTAAACAAATATTTTNATGATTACATTTAATAAGTCACATATTTCAATATACTTTTTAAAATATTTAAATAACATTTAAATTGATTGATTAATGGACATAAAAAATTTTGTTTGATAAAATATGAAGAGAAGTAAACAAATATTTTTTAATTAAAGAAAAATGAAGAATCAAAATTGAGAGTTTGTTGAAGTGTATAAAAATTTTGACTCTCTAAATTTAAAATTGCTCTTTATAATACATAAAATATTTTTTTATAAATAAAAAGTCTTTTAGAGATGCTCAAAGTACTGGTTCTGTTGATAGAATTTAAAGTGGTGCCACTTGTAGTTCAATCTCAAAGACTTAGGAACCTTTCGAAGTTCGGTTAAAAAAAAAAGAAAGACAAATGCAGACTTGTGTTATGACCTTACAGGACTGTACTGATGACAGCGGCTAATCCAGCACAAAAGTTCAGCCTAGGTGGACGTTTACCATTGACCGTCGACAATTAGCGATCGTAAGAGTAATGTCGTTTACTAATATTTAATTAAATAATCTTAAAAATTATTCAATATATATATATATATACATAAACGCACTAAAACGTATGAGCATGACCGAAGCCCACGACCTTTCACTGGACTAGCCCACTGGCAATCCTACTCTCCCCCAACTTCACAATCTCAAACCCTTACAACCGTTACATGAAAACAAGAAGAATTACCGGAAATGATAATGGGTGAAAAACTGAAAATTGAAATGCTAATTTTCTTAATTATTGTTGTTTTCTTCAAATTCATAAATGTATTCACAAAAAAATAAAAAATAAAAGAACCGAAACATAAATAGAAACTGAAAGCGGAGCTCGAGAATAAGCCATTTACCAGTAGGCGGTAGCAAGCAGCAGCGGTGCTGACAACACAGCAAGTCAACAACCGGCAGGTAGTGGCGTTGGCAAAACGCCGGCAGCATTGCAGAGAGAAGGAGAAGCAAAGGAGTGAATACTGTGAATGGAAGGGTTTGGACATTGGAACCGGGTTAATAACTTAACATATAAAAAAAAGAGGGAATTTTATTGATGAATCTTATTTCATTTTATTGGGCCTAATTTAAAAAAAAAAAGGTCCAACCCTCTCTTCCTAAAACAAATGGGCCAAAACTGGGAAAAAAAAAAAAGGTCCACGTGATGTCTTCTTCTTCAGATCTTCCCGTCTCCTCTTGCTTCTTCAGTTAAGCTCCCACCCCAAAGCCTCGCTATAATGCAGGCAGCAGCACTTGATAGGGCTACAAACCAATTATTGGTAACCAATGAATATGGAACCAAAGCAGCTTGCTAATTTGCGCCAAACTGCACAATCCTTTGGGAACCTGAGTATGCAACTCCACTCTCAGTCATACCAAAGCATCGTGACCCGGCGGCCCTCGGCGGTGTCAAGACTTCGGCGGATCCAACACGGGTAGCCGCCCCCCTCACCGGGTGCTGGGTCCGCCCCTGACTGATGATCCTGTAACTCGGCTCTTGCACATCATGCGTATGTTGAAATTTTATTTACAGACTTATATATATGGATTCAACTACGAGATTTTAGGAATGCTGATTTTTGATTGGTTCAAACTCCTTTCAGAGTGATTATAAATATTTGAGATGTTATCTGTCTTCAACGATTTGGGTTTGAAATTGCTTCGTAAATAAAGTAAAGTATTGTAGGCTTGATTCAATGTATTACTTTGGTTATTGCATCTCATTTGGACCGTGACACTTCTGGACCAAATGAAAGTGACTTGGGATCCTAGATCCATAATTATCAATTCTGGACCGATGCCTATATAATGGAAGATGAACGGAAATGTACAAGCCAAGGCCCAAACTTTATCTTTCTCATGAACCAGGGAAAGGATGTCTTTCATCATGCTTCGAAAAAGTGAATGCTCGTTAATCGGACAAGTTCTCTAAAAATGCAGATATTTGTAGGGTCAATGTGGCGGATCGTGGTCGGGGCAACCTTCCCCGTCCCGTTACCCATTTAAGGCAAGGCGGGACGGGACCCTATTTATTACCCGTTTAATTTTTTTGAAAGTATTTAATTATTCATTTTATTGCATCAATTCATTAAAGTGAGAGAATAAGATATTTTTTATTTATTTTTAAAAGTTAAATTATTTGAATATATTTGATAAACTAAGGCTTTTATCGTTCGTCATATTTCTTAGAGAATTTTAGTTATTATCTTCTATTAGAACAAATGAAATTTCGTGAAATTTTTCATTGATGGTATTGAATTCTTAAAATTAAAAAATTAAAAGGGGCGGGACGGGGCGGGGCGGGGCCCTTGTTACCCGTACCCGCTATTGGGTGAAGTCATCTGCCTAGGGGTGGCAATGGGCCGAGCCCGTGCCCACACGAGCTCCACGAGCCGAGCTCGTGGCTCGTCACGTCCAACTTTGGGCGAGCTCGGCTCGTGCCCGAGCTCTCCCAAAGCGGGCCGCTCGACGAGCCGAGCCAAGCGTTATTGATGTTTTTTTTTTTTAAGTCTACTCATGTTTCATTAAAGTGTAAACGAATAAATCAAAAATATATACACATTGTCTAAA
>CAIGRP010120843.1:0-14076 GCA_903798385.1 Fraxinus cuspidata
ATCGCCTTCTGAGCTCATCTCTTCTCAAGCCTAAGACTTCAAATACTTTCTAACTTTGGAGGCTTCCTCTTGTTCTATTTTAAGAACAAATTATTTTTCAAGGGGGATGCCTCAAACTATCTCCTTAGTAAGCTTTTTCCTCGGGGTTACTCGTGGTTATAGTGGGGATTCCCATAGACGGCGCCAATCCGTTGACCTCAAAAAATGTTGTTAACAGATGCTGGACCCACTCGTGCGTGCGCAAGCTAGATCCAACACGTAAAGGCGGATCAACGGTCTAGATCACTCCGAAATTGGACGTGTGAGTAGCTCAACGATACGAGACGTTTCCGTTCGGGTTCTGGCAAGATATCCGTGACACGATTGTGTAATAATAATCAATCGTTAAAAACAAAATCTGAAATTGTTATTGAGTCAATGAGAGTGAAATATGTTGCTTCAAGTGTATGAAATTGCATTAGTCCCTAATTATTACATGGTGAGGGATTTTATAGTGTTACAAATACAAAGGTGACCCTTGGATCAAATTACACGTCGCCTCATCTCCTCGGTCAAAACATCAAGTCCTAGCCATCTAGTTGACATACTTGGCTCTTCAAAGCATTTAATGTTCTTACATTGACAAGACAGGGCATAAATAAACTTTTTACAAACGTCACATCAATTATTCAGAAAAGATTTTCATTATGAGCTCAATCTTTGCAAGTGAGTCGTCAGGAGTCGTAGAGCCTCAGATCCATGAGGCGCCTCATAATGAAATAGGCCTCGGAAAAGAGGCCTCAGATAAGTATATAGGGTGAGTCAAGGCGGTTCGTTGGGATATGGTCCCACGGCTTAGTTTTTTAGTTTTTTAACTGCCACGAGACAGTTTCTAAGTAACAAGTCATAACAGGTTATATGTTGTCAAAGTATTTGAAAATGATTTTTTACAGTAAAAAAATTTAGCAAATCGCCATCGCTTTAAGTGGCAGTCTTGCGGGCTTCCACTTCTTGAAAGTTCAACTGTAAATTTTACATTTCTTGTCTTCCATATTACACCAAAGAGTTAAATTTGTTTCTTTAGCAGCTAAAATATTCATGTCTATGTCCCAACTAAATTGTTTGTAAAGTGAGTAACTGTATTGAGATAGAACTGTACATGACAATATATTATTATTTGAACTTTATCTTGTTTAATTACTCATTATTTGAAAAAACTTAAATAGTAGCTAAAAAATTGAGATCAGTCATAATTTTAATTATACCTTTGATGAAACCAGTAACTTTTATCAACTTTTCAGCAACATATTTCATAACTTCTATCAAAATATGTTAAAATTTTAACCAAAATCTTTATAAAACCACCCCTATAATATGATACATAAGGTCTCGGACGTCCATGTTTTGCCAAATATGGATCCCCCTGATGCATCGTTTACATTATAGCATGCAGAGATGAGCCATTTTAAAACACATTTGAATTAACTTTAAAAAATGTATATTTTTTAAGAAGTATGCATCTACACAAGTATTTTGCTATCAGATTGTCTTAAGCTTTGGTTGCCTCAGATTACAAAAAGAAAGCTGCATCATACGCAAACCCACTGGCTACCTTTCTGATCCACAGTCAATCTGTTGGACTACATATCATAAAAAACAAAATACAAAATAGCTGTAGCTTTAGCACTTTTACTCCTCTCGTCTTATCAAACAACAAACAAAACACGACCATCTTCAAGGTACGATATCTTCATGCGCGTCAAAAGCTGTTCATTTTGTCACATCAGAAACTTCTTTAACATGTATCTACCAGCTGCTGCTCTTTTCTTGTTTTGACGCCAGACTCCATTTGCTCTAGTAAAACAGAAGTAATCATCAGATATAAGTTTCTATTAGTCGTCTAGATAACAACCATTCGAAGTCGTTAAATTGCACATCAATGAAGAAGAACACTGTAACAATAGTGTCTAGCAGATCATTCAAAGATTTCTTGCCTATAAAGCAAACAAATACGACAGTACACATTTACGCCTACCTAACCTGGATATTAATGTTAATCAAGAGTATTTTATGAGAAAAATAACACCATGCAAGATTCTGTCTATTAACAATCCAAGGAATCATCTCCATACATTAATTTTCTTGCCTTGAGACTCGACTTTGCATATAAAGATGAAGGATTTGATACATATCAGTCATCATTATAAGGGATCAAGTTAGTCACAAGATAATTTTTGGGTCTCGCATTCAGCTGTGTCCACTTTAAGACCACAATTAAGATAATCTACCCTCCTCAAAAAAAAATTCCTTACACGACAAGCTCTTGGAAAATCATTTCCTACAACTCGTGACCCTCCATTTTCTATTTGCTAATAAGACTTATTTGATGGTGGAGATTTTAAAAAGCCCCATCCAGAGACTCTGGAAGACGTAAAAAGTAAATTTTCAAAGTAAATCTATTCTTGTTTCCTAATTCCTAAACATTCCGCCAGTGCCAACTGTACATATTTACTCACACCAAAAAGTATCCAAGATGTTACAGAAAATATTGGTACCATAAGTTCTGTAAAAATTAATCAAATCTATTTTAAAAAAGGACCATAAGAGTAAATTGACATGTCAATCAACGTCAATGCTGGTTTATAGCATGTTTAGAGCTTCAACTAACAAAGTTAATAAGAGTTTTCTTCATTATTTTGTTAAATATTGTCTCACTGCACGAAAGACAGTAAAAATAGAATAGAACACAATTCCTCCAGAAATCTTAGATCTCAAACGGAACTTCACTTAGAGATAACAGTACCTGGAGCAGCACCCTACATTTTTTACATTGATAACTTATTTGTACCAGCAAGGCTTTCTGATGCAGCACCATCATGTTTTTGTATTTGTTGTAGGTTTTGGAAGAGAGTTGAACTGGGAGAGGATAAATTTAAAAAAGGTTAGTTAAGTCTTCAGATGAATGCTGTTGGTTCTGCAAGCAAAAGCTTCTAAGCTCCATAATGAACGTTGCTCACAAGGATAGATCGGAATGAGAAAAAAAGAAGAAGGATAGAGCAATACACGATAGATAAAAAGCAGAAGATACAAAAATTTCAAGCAGTATCAATGAGATAATAAAGCACATGTAATCTTTCATAATCTATTTAGTATAGCAGCAACGTTAATAAAAGGTGATATTAGACTAGGTTGGTTACCGAGCATAATTTGCAAACTTAAAAAAAATTCCAAGTTTTAATAATTAATTGATCAGGGTTGTTATACTCTATCATAATCTGTGAGACATAACTGACACTAAATTGAACCACAAAATACCCTTGTTTCACAACTCGGACAGCTTTTCAAAGAGAACCTTTGAAGCACAGATAGAGACATGAGACATGGAGTGTTGCACACGTGTTTGAGGCGCGTCAAGGAATTAATGCTTGCTTTCCAAAAGTACAAAAGAATATGTAAGTAAAATATATAGTATATCTTTATTTATTGGCTTGCTTACATTAGAAAGATTTTTAATGTCCAAACATGGCCAAACAAAAACATGTGCAACAGTGAAGTCCATGACCGAACCGACTGAGTGCTACAGGTTTGCAAAAGTCTGGCTGCGATTTTCTTAGGATTTCTAAAGCCTAAATAAGATGCAACTCTTATTTACCTTAAAAGTAGCATATTCAGAAATATTTACTCATCATCTTGGACAAAGTTGATTGGTCTAATACTTAAAATAAGGAGTAACTCTTATTTACCTTAAAAGCAGCATATTCATAAAACATCTCAAAAATGTGAATCAGTAAAAAAGGAATAGATAAGAGAATTATAAGGTGTGCAACTTACCAAAAACTGGGCTTGATCCAAACTGGCAGAGAAAACTTGAAATGAGAAACATCATCTTGAAGAAAAGTTCGTATCTTGCGGCCATCTAAGTCGTAGGTACCCATGTCATATCTCGAGTAAGTTGTTGTATTGTAATACAGTCCAGAATAGTCATCAGTGAAATATATGCAATTCCTAAGGCACTCTGGGTAATCAGAAGCTGAAATGGAGAAAGAATGATTGCTTCCAATAAAGATAGAACAGTCAACCAAAGACTTCACTTCCTCCCACTTCTCATTGCAGATATCCACCCGGTAAATCACAAAATTCCATGTTTTAAGAACTGGGAGATCATAAATTTTCGTGTCATACATAATTCTTTGAACCACATGTATTTGCCCTCCTAGCTCCACAAGATATATAGAGGTTTCACCAAGCTCATTATCCACAACTTTTACCCGTAAAGATATGGTCTTTAAATGAGAGCCTTCTGAATCGTAGATTGTAATGTCTCCACAAGAATCAATAGCATAGAAATCCCCACCAAAACTAATGACATCATTGACAAGTGAAGGACCGCACTGTAATGGAGTCCAAGCTACATCACCGGGTTTTGCAATAGCCATCTTACTGTCAGAATAGATTGCCAAAACTACACAGTTTGCCGAAGATGGATCTGAGGATAGAACAGCTTTGTACACAATGAATTGCGAAATGATTCAGGACAGCAAACAAGACTTTTCAGATTTGAGCATTTATGTAGAGGTGGGAGAAAAATCTGGACACGTGACAGGGGATTCATTAAATGCATGTTATATGCAGCATCCACAGTAACCAACCAACCATAAGGTGAACCCCAACATCGCCTACCACGGATTTCTGGTAAGGAAAGCTCATAAACTTTCTTGTTGAAAGGACTGTAAACTCGACGCATATCACTTTCTTCCTTCTCCGTCAGCATCAACCAAGGAAGCAGAGAGCACGAATAACTATCTGTTTGAAGCATAACCATTCTCCATGACTGGCAGACCAAGCCAAACATCAGACGATCTTCCACAAAATGCAGCTGTCTTGCAATAAGCCCCAAAACATCACCAGGTAATTTAGACCAATCTGCCATTGTCTGAGAGATGAATAAAAAGTGAGAATCCAGCTGAGTTATATACTTAAGTAAGACTACGCCTCTCAGTACATGAAATTAATCTATCATCTAAAGTGATTGGAATTGATTTTCACTGAAAGCGATACAACATATAAATAATCTGCAGGCAATGACTATTCACATTAATGGCAGGAAACTGCTAATAACATTGAGGCGGGAAACGAATCAACACTCAAGGACGGCCATGGCTATTAACATAAGAGGGATGCTACTTGATCCGGGATTTAATCCCGGGACAAACAGCCTTTTTCTTAACATAAATAGATCCTTACTACTTGCCCAATTGACACCTAATTCAAGTTTCAACCAGCTTGTAATAATATAGCCGTTGTTTAGTTTGAATTAAAATCCAATTAAAATATCAAATTAAAATCAATAATTAATTTTAGTTACACATTTCATTGGATCCACAACTTTTCAACCACATATTTCATTAACTTCTATCAAAATCTGATTTTAATATCTACCAAACAGGGACATAATTATGATATAACTTCCAACTCCTGTTTGACACAAACACATGTATACATAGATATGTGCATGTATTATCTCAAACTACCGTTTAAACTTCATGAAATAGACATAAACCCACCAGTACAGCAAGAGAAAACAAAGAAACCCATTAATTAAACATATAGACATTAAATTTAGACCTATTTATTATTGGAGAATATACTATATGATACTGCCTTCCTTCCCACTTGAAATGGGATACAACAAAAAGCTCCTTTCCTCTCGGCATAACCGGTCTTAGCTTTTCGTATTCACGACTCCAATCTTCTCTCTTTGGTACCTTCATCTATCTTTCAATCTCTTATGATGGGAAATTGTGAAAAGGAAGATTTGGGAAGAGAGTGGCATATGATTAAACGGTAGCTGACGAGTCACTATCAAAGCTATTTTGACAAATAATTTCTAGATTCATATAATTACATTTACGAGCTATATCATTGTGCAATTATTATTACCTAAGAAGCAAGAGTGTGTGTATATTTAGCTGGATTGGGGACACAAAATTATGCTCAATCTTGTCCGTCTTGTCCAATCCTACTAAAAATTAAAGAGGAAGAAGTTAATATTTCTTGAAGTTATAGATATAATTGAACAAATTTATCCTTTTTTTAACTGTGTAAATTTTCAAATGATGTGCAGTACTAATGCTTTCTTAGCTTAGTCATCACATAAAAAATGGAAGTTCAAAGGATTTCATGACAAATACTTAATCACATCAATATTTGATCATGGATATTCAAATGACTAGCATAGAGTTCTTTCCTGATACGAACTGGCACTTGAACAATTTCATCACGATGCCATTGGAAGAGTAACCATTGGTGCATGCTTACAAATTCTAAATAAACTAAATTTAACCTTTTACTCCAGCCAACTAGCCACGGCCACCCACCTCCCTTCCAAATTGTTCCAAACTACTACACGCACATGCACAATAACTACAAGTTGATTGCTACAGGTAAAAGGTAAAGAAAAATAAAACAAACAAATGAAACAAAGCGCTGAATTCAATAAATGCACAAAATCTTCAAACAAGAAAGAAAGAAAGAAAAAAAAAAAGATACAAAAAATAACACTATAACAAAAAATCAGTTCTTTCGAAGTAGGATTTTATGGAATAATAACAGTAATGATCGCATCAATGCTAACAACACAATAAACAATCTCTTTACATCATATTAACAAGAAATGAGTAAATAATCACTGCTCAGATTTGGGCTTCCATCTTGTCTATCGCCCGAACGTTTATAAATTTGTCTTTATTTTCATCTTTATTTGACCTGTGATTCTATCCCTTTACATACTCCTAGGAATAAGGTTTAGATTAAACCGCGAACTTAAGCATACAAATTACCGCAAAAACCAATTAATCGAAAATCTGATAGTTCTACCACATTCTTAAGAACAGAAACATTCATCTCAGTCTTAATTTTAACTGTCAGTTCGATGAAAATTAAATGGAAAATTACAAAATAATTCTACGAGAAATCACCAGTAAAAATTGCTTCGTTTCCAGATTTTCTCTTCCTCTAAACTGCCATTAATGTCTTGAACATTGCAGGTCTTGGAGAGGATATGTACTGAACTGAATCTAGTTGATTTTGACTGGGTGCTTCAAATACGGATATTATTTGTTTATTTATATTAAATTACTCATTTTATTGAAAGAGAGTTCTCTACGGTCTCTACCATATGTTTGTTACGCAATATTCTATTCATAATTAAAACTTATTTTTAATTGCACCAATACTTATTTTTATAAAAATTAAGCGATTGCATGACTCAAACTTTTGATAAAATTTAATTAAAAATTGCGAGCCTTATAAAATAAATGCATGATTAAAAATAATTATTGAATTTAATCTTAACTTTTTAAACTATCCCAAACAATCACTAGGTTGAATTCAAATATAATCTTTATATGTGGGTCCCACACTATAGTTGTGACTTAAAATACATAATGACTCCCAACATCTTCAAAGTAAGTGTGAGGTCGAAACAAGGGAAGTGATGATTGTAAGCATAGTTTACATGTACATTTCCCGTCGAAACAATTCATAGATGCTCTAACAATAGTGAAACATGGCTACATCAAACTAATAAACATGTTCGGTTTAGCTTATAATGAGAGACGTTGGATTATTCAATGCAGAAGTACATTTAGCCCTTGTTCGATTCCTATTATTTTTGAAAAATATTTTTTTCTTTTATTTTCAACCATATATTTTTTAATAAAATAATATTACACGTAAATTCAAAATTTTTCCTCATTTTTAGCCACATATTAAAACAAGATCGAAAGAGTCAAATATATTAGTAATTTGAAATTAATTAAGAATTTGATTTTTATTGATCATGACGAGTTTAAAGTATACTCAAATTTAATTAATTTTTTTGACAAACTCAATTTAAATGAGATTTGGTTTAGCAGTTAGTGAATTTATATCAACTTTTCAATTATATATTTCATTAACTTTTATCAAAATCTACTAAAATTTTGTCGTACATTCACTTAAGTAGTTGCATTGCATTCAATTATTAAAATTTGTTTTGACCTAATTCTTAAATATTGATTTGGCAAATTAATGTGATGAATCGAGCATTTTGTTTGGCGAACTCTTTTTGAAAACTTGATTTTTTTATTTAATAGAGTATTAAGTGGTGTTAGACAACCAAATTAAAGTAAAATATTTTTAGCCTTGTTAGCTCCCTAATTTGTTAAAATTCATTTTCAATTATAAATTTCGTGGGACATACAGTTTTTTTTTATAACGTTTCAACCACACATTTTTAGCAATTTTTATTAAATTGTAATAAAAAATCTAATTTTTATTTGAACCAAACACGAGCTTAGTCCTCCATCAACTTAAAATTTCATTTTTTGTTCCAAAATTGTTGTTGTTTTTTTAATCATGTTTTATTTATTTATTAAAAAACCGCAATTAACAGCAATGTTATACTTTTAGTTATGAAAAAATAAATAAATTATAACTTTCGTTTATCTTTCTTTTGGGATATTTTGAATCGATTTCATTTAGAAGAATCATGTTTCATGGGGATTAAGATTAAATTTTTAATAGATTTTGATAAAAGTTGATGAAAATGTGGTTGAAAAGTTGTCGGACCTATGAAATTAGTAGTTAAAATTAATCATTAGCTTTAACTTCAATTAAAATTTTGATTTTAATAAGGGCGAAAGATAAAATCTTTAAAATAAAATAGTTGAACATTTCGCAAAATGAGATTAAATTACACTTTTTTCTCTTTTTTAAGAAAGTAAACAATTTTATCGTTTTTAACTCTAAAGTCATTTTGAGGATCAAAACAAAACAAAACAAAATTAAATTTTCTTTATCAAATTAGCCTATGTAAGGTAGATAATTTTTAAGGACAATTTCTTGATAAACGATTTTTTTTTGTTGGATAATGTGTGGTAAAAAAATATGAAAAACTTATAATGATTGTATTTCTATTCATATTTTGGACGATTGTCAATTTCACCAAATCTTATCTATATGGAGTTCTTGGTCTTGGACTGACTCTTAATGGAAAATTATAGTTGTTAAAATTTAAATTTCCCTTTTCTTTGCTACATAGTTAAAATAAAAGAAAATTGATACAAAAATAAGCTTAACTAAAAGTAATATTCATTTTTTAAAATTCATTTTATCTCTAAACACATTTCATATGATCTACAACCTGTATCAACTTTTCAACCACACATTTTATCAACTGTTATCAATATATACTAAATGTTTTTTAGCGAAATTTTATAGGGTCTAAAAAATTGTTAAAGTTTGTCTTATGAGTAGAACATGTTTCGTCCTTTGAAATTATTCATTAAATGGGACGATTACATTGATGCAAAGAAAACGCTGATAATCGATTGAGCATATTATTTCGTTATTTTATTTGTCGAGAAATTATTAAAATATATACTATCGGTTATGTTATTAAATATTGTATTTTTTTGTTTAGCTTGTTTCTCCAATGATTTTATATCATTTTATGTCATTTGAAACAATTTAGCCTCGTTTGATTTTCATTATTTTCATAATACATATTACTCTTTATTTTTTTAATCACATATTTTTCAATAAAATAATATTAGACGCGAATCTAAAATATTTCCCTTGTTAGATTCCCATTTTTTCAAAAATACATTTTTATCTTTCTTTTCAACTACATGATTTTCAATAAAATAATATTACACGTAAATCTAAAATTTTTCTTTATTTTTCAACTAAATATTTTCCATCAGTCCACCATTCAAAAAATTCATTATTAACCTTTTAATGGGGTTCAAACATATTCTTATTTTTTAGTCATATATTCTCCATTAATCTTCTATTCTAAAATGCATTGGCTTAGGCTTTTAATTGAGATTTAATAATCCAAATTAATAAATATGAGATAATTATAATTAATGCTAGATTTCTGTAGTTAAATTACTAATAATATCTCAATCAATGAGATCCACCGTAATTTTGGTAAAGGTAATTACAATTTTGACAGTTAAATCATATTATTTCAAAATTATTACTCAAATAATCTTCATATCAACCTCATATTATCCTAAGAATATTATATTTTAACAGCGTTAGTATTCTAATATAACACCAATAATATTAGATAACACCCGTTGGGATACATAGAAATCCATTAAAATTTCAATTGATAACACCTAAATTACACTCCATACATTTTCATAAAATTCATAAGAATCTCATTAAAAAATGATGCAATTTTAAAAGAAATTTGTTATATGTATTTTTAGTGTTGAAATAATCATTTTATTAATGAAATCCTAGTAAATCCATGGTTATTGAGGATACCTAGCAAGGATTTCATTTAAACTCATTAAAATCTCAAATGGGGAATCAATTTCATTGAAATCCATTAAAATTTCAATTGAAGACATCTAAATTTAGAATAAGTTGAGAATGCCTCGTAAATCGTTTCTCCTATATATAAAGACCCCTAAAAGAGAATAATCACAAATCAAACTCTATAATTGCTAGCTCTTTTCATTTTGTTTCAATGGCATTCTTTTTGCTTAATGTCTTTGCCATTCTTCTTGGTTCTTTTTTCACTAATGCAAATGGATCTTTCTATCAATACTATTCTCCTCTATGGGGATTAAATCACCTAACGGTTAATCCTCAAGCAACCGACGTACAACTTCTTATGGATAAGGCCTCAGGTTAATTGTTTGCATAAGTGATATTCGTTTTATATATTATAGAAAAACATATTTTTATGATTTTATCAAATAAATGAAAAAGAAAAGAGTATTTTATCTCATAATAAGAAGACATATAATGGTTCTAATTATGGTTTTTATGGGTATATATAGGGGCTGGATTTCGGTCCAAGCTTGAATATGGATCAGGATTGTTTCATATAAGGATGAAGATACCAGACAGAAAAACAGGAGGAATAGTTACAAGCTTTTACGTAATTAAACACTGTCTAATTCTATTCTATTTATATATTGAGATTTGCTTATAACCTTTGATTCTGATTCTGATTTATTTTTTGAATTGGCAGTTGACCTCTGCACCAGATAATCAAGATCCTGGAAATCATTTTGAGCTTGATTATGAGTTTTTGGGTACCACAGGCAGAGTGCAAACAAATGTTTATGACAATGATGGAGGGCACAGAGAACAAACCTTCAATCTTTGGTTTAATCCTTCTCAAGATTTTCACACTTATGAAATTCTTTGGAATTCCAATCAGATAGTGTAATGGTTTTTCCTAACATATTCTCTATTTTTTCGCATTTTTTCTGATATCGACACAGTGCATATCTTATTATCTTAGCAGGCCGGAACCATAGAAAACCCTAATGTGGCATGTATCAAGTCTATTTCGTGCCATAAGTCACATTTAATAGACGAGTTAAACACCTAAGTGCTCACTCTATGATGTTATTTTTATGCGATTTTAGGTTCTTTGTGGATAAAATTCCGATTAGAGTGTTCAAGAACAACATGGCGCATGGAGTGGATTATCCCTGGAAGCCTATGCACATAGAGGCAAGTATATGGAATGCAGACTGGGCAGGAGTGGTTGATTGGTCTCAAGCTCCTTTCATAGCTCATTATCAAGATTTTGATTTCAGTGCTTGCCCGGCTCGAATCAACACGGTTTCACAATGCAATTCGAATAATTATTTTTGGAACAGGCAGTGGGAACTCGATGCTAAGCAGAAACTGCAAATGCAAAGCTACAGAAAGTCGTTTATGGTTTACGATTATTGTTCAAAACCTACTACCAGCAAACCAGAATGCTGGTTAAATAACTGATTTTGAAATAGGATTCATTTTAAGGATCCTTTAATTCTAGTTATTTTTGAGGTATTCACGAACTCAAATTAATTCGATGTAGAGAATAACGTGTACAATTGTCATCAATTTACATGGAAGGAAGTGGCAAGAGGATTATTTTTTTGTCAAAACAAGTTTGTGCAAGAGTCAAGCCTTTGATATACAATTCTCCAATACACTATATAATAGAATACAAAGAACACAAACTTGTTATAAAACCTAGAGCAAAAAAGAAATAATAGAACAAGAATTGAGAGAATCAATACATAAGTGCGATTTTATTATAAAGATAGACCATATTTATAGGGTTCAAAATGAGATTTACAATTAAAAATAGAATGCACTTTTTTTTTTGGTAGTAAATAAGACTTATAAGTATCATGATAAGATTAATAGATATCAATAATTATCTCACAATTTTACAATACTCCCTAATTGATGACTTTTTGAATAATATGTCTCGTCAAAAGCCTAGTTCAGCAAAAGTCCAGTGTGACAAAAATTCCAAACTTAAGAAAAGTGTACAAATAATTATAACAAAATTGGTTTAATAAAATTTTGCCTCATTAAAACATTGTGAAGAAAATTCAATATGACAAAACTTGAGCAAAGGAAAAAAAATATAGCTACTCCTCTGATTTCAATAAATGAAAATCATTGTAACAAGTCATCCATGTTTTGTATACCTATGCCATAATCTCACAAATTCTGATGAAGTGTACTTGATACTGTCTTGTTGTGGCTTCCAATATATATCATTTTCTACTAGATATTTATCAAATTTTGGTGACCGTAATTACATGATAGTTCAATAATAAATGGATCTTGTTGTTATTTTCAGTACAAGTCTTGTACACAATTTCTAATATATAGGAGTATTATCCAGAGGGTAAATATGTGATAGTTTGAAGACATTCATTATATAAAAAATATACCCGTTAATACTTTATTAGGAAAAACCCTGCGAAAAAAAATTTAATCAAGGAAAAATAGTACTCTCTCTGTCCTATTTATATAGATTCACTTTCCTTATTTTCTTATCTCAATTATATAGTCTTGTTTTCTTTATTAAGAATGCTTTATTTTGTTCATTTAGTAATATACCCTTATTTCTTTATTATTTTTAATAATAATTTATTACTAGTTATTGATAATCAAATGAGGGTAAACTAGGAAAGTTTTTGGCAAAAATTGTTTTTCCAATAATTAAATAAGATTTCTTAATTTATGTGACGGTGGGAGTACAATATTATTTTGAATGTACTACAAAAGTTGCCTCGCTAAAAACCTTGACAAGAAAACTTAATGGAACAAAATTTTGATAATATCACTTGAATTATATGCTCTAGGCGTAAAATACTTTAGGGATATTATTAGATCTATGACAAATGAATTGACTATAATCACATTTCTTGTATGCATATCAAATTTCATGCATTGCTGGGATAATAAGTAATAGACTTGTGATTGAATCCTCCACGATCTTTGTGAAATTTTATTATGTTGTGAGTCGTGCATTACATATTATGATTTCGTTTTACACATTTCCTTTTCATATTAGTTTACACATTTAGGTGTTCGGAATGTAGGTCCAGGAACTTGAGTTTCTCTAGCAAGTTCAATTTGCTAAGACTGTGTACTTTTATTTGGCTAACCATACCATTTATTTGATCGATATGCTTTGACGAATTTATTTTGATATCCTCTCTATTTTATGAATTTTAAACAGTAGTTTGGGAAAAATAAATTAACATAAGAAATAACATGTAACAATTCAAAACACACAACATTAACCATAGTTCTCAAAAATAAAGTCGAGCATTTGTAAAAACTAATAATACATCAAAACCATCTCAATTTATACAAGATTGGTGTGAATAGGCACGAAGCTGTTTAGAGCGACTAAAGGTTGAACATAATGCATCAAGAAAACACGGAAACACCAATGAATTTTATCGTAATAAACTGTCACCATTAATTTACAAGTATAACACCTCAATAGTTAAGGTTTAAAAATTAACAAGCATGCAGCATTGGGGAGCCTATTATAACAGTAAATGTTGTGCATATGGACAAAAGTGGTAAATTGAAAATGAAGTTACCATTTCATCTAAGAAAATAAGATACATTGGCTAAAGTAACAGAAATGCGATAAAAAATTGAACACACTAAATGGATAATAAATAGCATTTTGGTAAGAGAAATGCTACTGGTACATCACATATTACCTAAGGGGGTCCATAATGATGAGCTGCCGGATTTTTGATTCAAAATCTCGTG
>CAIGRP010120845.1:0-47519 GCA_903798385.1 Fraxinus cuspidata
GAAGAGGTTTGCTACTACAGATCAGAATGAACAATCAGAAAATTCCGATAATGTTAATCTTGCAGAAGAGAACGGTGATGGAGATTTGTTAGTGATTACTGGAGGTGACTCCAAACCTGACGAGGATTGTATTCTTAATTCAGCTTGCACTTTTCATATGTGTTCAAATTAGGATTGGTTTCTTCATATGAAACAGTTACAAGGGGTTCCATGATAGCGGGAAGCAATGAGCCTTGTAGAATAGCTGAGATTAGTAACGTCAAAATCAAGATACTGAATGGGAAGGTTAGAACACTTGACTAAGTTCGACATGTTTTAGGTATAAACATAAATTTGATCTCTTTGAGTGCTCTTAATTCAAAAGGGTACAAGTATACCTGTAGAGGTAGAGTTTTGAAAGTTAGCAAGGGTGGGTTACGTTAAAGTGGTGGAGAAAGTCCCGATTATATGTATTGGAAGGTTCGGTGATCACGGAGGAAGCAGCCGCAGCTTATGGTTTAACAAGCGGTAACTCGGATAGAGTTGGTTGTGATCAGGTTGAGTAGAGTTGGTTGTGATCGGGTTGTCGTGGTGATATGGACAATAATATCGGGAAACTTTCTAGTAGCTCAGGTGGAGCTAGTTGTAATCTTGTTAATCATGTTGCTCATGGTGATTTGACCAGGTTTGACAACTCAGGTGGAGTTGAGGTTACTTGTGGTGGTTCAAATAGGTTTATTGACTCGGTTGGAGTTGGAAGTGAACGGGATGATTCAAGCAAGGATGACGCGCCAGGTAGTTTTGTTAGTATGCAGGGCTTGCATGTAGTTCACAGTTGCTGAGTATGCCCAGAAGGGGCATGACGTGCTCGGCAGGGGATGGGGTATCCGGTTAGGACATGGTGGAAGAATTGAAGAATGACTTGAAAAATGGCGATTTAATTCCTTGTTATGGAATTTAATTCTATGTGATTTAAAAGTTTGTTACATGAAGAAAACTTGTTTAATCTTGATTTAGAAGTCCAGTTTGATTAAAAATAAAATTTCATAGTGTTCTGGAAGTTTGATTGAATTACTTTTTCTTCATCTTGAACTCCACAACTTAAAGATTTGGCTTTTATAAATACCCCACAAGGTATAGACACTTAATATAAAAGAAAATGCAAGACTCAAAAGAGATTATAACAATTAGATCATTGTGTATACATTAGAAACATAGAGAATTGTTTAGATTAGATTGAGATGATCAAAATCTTGTACGACAATTGTTTGTTTCTTGGTATAATAAATTCTCCTCTTCCACAATTTACTTGATTGTTGTGTGATCCATTAAATTTCAGATTGTCCATATTTTCGTCTTTAATTATTTGACCGATTTCTCAACAAGTGATAAGTTGGTTCATAACACTTAAAGAGTGGGGTACCCAAGAAAAGCAATAAGCAAAGAATTGCATGTGATTACATTGTACATTGGGGCATAAACCCTAAGCATGGTTTGATACCACTCCAAGGCCTCTCAACATGACCGACCTTTCCCCAAAGGTCCACAATAAGACCATAACAAGTTTGTCAAGAACCCAATTCTTTCTTTTCATCTCTGTGAAAACTGTTTCGTAATGACTAAGAACCTTCTTAACTATACTGTAAGTTACTTTGTTGGGCTCGAATTCAGCATTCTGCATGTCGTGATATAGCTGCAGTGCACTCTGGTAGTTCCTCGCCTTTGCTTGCTGCAGTGCACTCTGGTAGTTCCTCGCCTTTGCTTGCAAGGCAATCATAATGTTGTAAGTCAAAAGGTTAGGTACACAGCCCTGATTAACCATCTTGCAAAATAATTTGTGGGCTATAGCCAACTGACCTCTTCTTCTGAGGCAATTAATGATTACCCTGCAAGTGAAAGTATCCGGAGAAAGTCCCGCTTCTTGCATCCTCCTATACATTTCCATGGCAACATCAAGATATCCAGCTTTTACATGGGTGCCAATGAGTGTACAGTAGGTTACATGATCAGGTTCACACCAAGCGTTTTGCACCTGATTGAAAGCATTTACAGCTTCATTCAAGTAATTTGCTCTGCCATAACTGTAAATCAGATGGTTATATGTAACAACATCTGGCTGCCATATATCACTGACCATCTGATCTAGCAACTTGTTTATTGTTCCAAACTGCTTGGCAGGACCTAGGATGCCAACCATGTTAGCATAGGTATATCCATCGTGCTTGAATCCTGGTTGCCGTTTCAACCAGTAGAAGAAATTAAGAGCCACAGTATAATCTCGAAGCTGCTTAAGAATTTAGTTTGCTTGATAGGTATCTGGTAAGCTGTTGAGCTTTCCAAAAGCCTCCTCAGTAGCATAGCTCCATTTGGATTGTTGTAATATGCGAGAAATACATTCAACCAAGCAACCAGAACTTATAAATGCCTAGCAGCGGGAGCTACTCTAGTCATTTTTTGTCTCTCATAGGGGCTTGGAAAACCTTCTGACATGTTACGGACAAACTTTCTTTCTGAATGTTGTACATAAGGCACAAAACTGTTTGAATAAGCTTTCGATCTTTGAGGCATTGACCTTCTCTCGTCATGAAGTCCAGAGGAGGTCCAGCGAGAATCTACAAAATTCACTGATCTATAACTTGAAAAATCTGCGACCCGCTTATCCGAAACCAAATTGTCAGCTCTGCTTTGCGTAACATTCAAGCTACTTGAAAATTTTGACCATGACGCAGTCTCAGCAGATGATTTTCCATAGACTGTGTCCTTTCTTAAATTTTTTAAGTTTGCTGATCTGATGTTATAAATCGGCTTTGAGCGATCAATTATAAAGTTCCACAATGAGGTAAGCAATGCACTCCCATCTATCATTGGGATCTTGTAATTACTAAGTCGGATAAAAAAAACCGCTGCAACATCCACCTTAATGAACTGGTCTGCTATAGAAGGTGACGAACGTAACATTCTCCTTTGCATCCACACTATCAGCAGAATGAATACAATCTACCCTGTCCAATGAGCAGAACGTAGGAATTACTTTTGGCAGAGAAACACCCTCTGGTGCATCACTTGAAATAAGCGAACCTACTTTTCGTGATAGTAAGGATGGTGATGCTTGCAAATGTTGCACCTCCAAGAGGTCTTAATAGAAGTATAAGTCTCGTCTGCAGAGAAAGAGCACGAACTACCATCAGCTGTGCTACATCTTGACTCGCCAAGGAAAAAGGACCTGGCAGACTGGTAAAGCGAGCCAATTTGCTTTGCCCGTAACATAGTCTGTAGATTCAATGTTTAGAGCAAAATAGTTATACTCAACACCAACAGAGCATTCTAGAGCAAACACAATAAATGAATGACCATTCTGACAAAGCAGTAGTATAACTATCACTCAACTACAGGTGACAGAAATTAGACTGCAAGGAAGTCGCTCTTCAATCGAACAATGGCCAATGGAGTTTATATTGAGTTCAATACATTAAATGCATGTAACGATAAGACCATAGACTGTACAAGAGAGTACAATTGACACGATTCTTTGTTAATAGTGTCCAGTGTTGACTAATTCATCTAACCAAACATGCCCCGTGTTTCTTTCTTTTTGTTTCTATTGTGTCAATACATTGCTAAGAACCAAATGAACCAGATGTCCCGGTAAGAACTAGAACAAGGCGATGCAGCCCCATAGAGGACACGGCAAAAGCATCTACCATGAAAAACAAGAGGATTAAGAAGAAACTACCGAATGTGAAAAACTTGACAAACTAATAGGAGACGGGGACCATTATACAAGATAAGAGGACGTATGAGTGGGCTACATTCTGAAAGAGCAGTCTGGCGGTAAGAAAATATGAAGATCAGTGTGACAATAAAGAACAACTTCGCAAAATAGAACTAAAGTAATTATCGCCGATGTGTCCATCACTGGCAAGTAGAAACCAATATCTATTCACAAGAAATGAAATGGTTTAATGTACTTAAATGCACTCCATGAATACTGATGTATAGCTAATCAAATTGAAGACGTTATATTCAGCACTATTGAAGAAAGAGAACTTGAGGAAAACAAACATGAGTATTCAGTTGCAATAGAGGCAAAGATGGCATAAACTAATCGTACATTTTGATCAAATGTCAAAATAGAAGGTTCATTGAAAAACTTAATGAAACACATTTGATGCTTCTATTCGAGGCTTTATCGGTATGAAGTATTCAAATGATTCCACCAAAAACAAAAGCGGGATGAGACAATTTTCCAAAATAAATTAAAAAGAAACTAATGGTCAAGATGAGAAAGGCTTTGTTCTTCAGAAACAGAAACTAACATGAAAATACAGGAACTTTATGTGTTCAAAAAGGCATTTCAGAAGACATAAACAAGTTTATGAATAAATTTCTGTAATTGGTTGATGGTAGAAAACAAAACCGGACTAAATTTTACTTGTTCCCTCCAAATCCTCATGTTACATAAAAATCTGATTTCTACAGAAATCATTATATTTCTATTTCAACAATAAGGTAAATAAAAAATTACGACATTTTTGGACTTACTTTCGTTAAAACAGGACACAATTAAGTAAAATAGGAGGGAATCAACTTCATTTTATTGGGGGTAAGCAATTAGACAGAATCCAACTTAAACACAAGCAATTCGATAGAATCCAACACGCCATAATTTGATGGGGTCCATAGCTCTTTAAGTCGAGTAGTTATGTAACACAGCTATCGATTGTACTTTGGTTGTTAAATAAACAACTCTTTTTTAACAAGATTAATTGTCAACTACTTTCCCTAAGAAAATATTTTTATATTCTTTAACAAAAGATGCATAACATGTAAGAATTCGATCAGGAATACCAAGAGACGTAAGCAAAAATAAATTACTCGCAAAAGAGATATAAATCGAATTAAGATTTGCTATGGAAAGAAGATAATATACTCCATTGTGATATTAACAAAGTGATAATTGATAAAAACTCAATAAAACTGCAAGTTTTTCCAATGGAAAAATGCACACACATAAAAGATACAAACTTTACCAAAATGTAGAAAAAAATCCCCAAATAACCAAAACCTATCGTTTACACGTCCAAGAGAGAGAAACATAATCAGCAGCAACCACAAAAAGAATCACTAAAAAAATTTGCACAAATCCTTCAGAGAAACCACAACTTACCATAGCAGCTCAAACCCACAAAGGCGTTACATCTTAAAAAACGATTAAATGAAAAATAGAGTCGAAGAATGAGAAAGTACCCAAAACAGTGGTCTTCACTAAACGGTCAAGAATTTCCGGAGAGAAGAAAAAGGAAAGTTTCGAGGTTCGGCTGAGTGTCATCTTGCATTTTCTTCGTCAACCTGAGTTTCCAAGCTACCAGGGGTGATTTTGAACGGACTAAGGACGAGATATTTTTTTTTTTTTTTAACTGATTTTGATCGTGATACCGCTCACGAGAGATTAAAAAGTCAGTTAAATTTTTTGGACATGAATTTTGAATAGTTTAAAAATTATTCAAAATCGATACAGGGTAATGTTGATCGATTATCTCAACTCATCAAATCAGTCGATTTTTACTAATTTTCATATTATGTTCAAATTTTATCTTCTATGAAAATAATTATTTTTAACCAACATTTTTAAAATAAATAAATTAATGGGTTGTTCTATTCGTGTTTCGGTTTTAGTTTTTAGTTTTGAGTTTTGAATTTATTTTGTGTTTTAAGTGTCTATTTTGATATTATTATTTTTTTCATTTTGAAAAATTATTTGCAAAAAATAAAATAAAAAACGCGTTTACTTTCTAATTTTGAAAAATTGAAAAACTAATTTTATATATATATGTGATACCAAATGAGGCCGTTTAGATAATGAGAAAAATAGATAATAAATGAGAAATTTTATTTGAAATATAAAAAATTACAAGATTGATTGAAAATGAAAGTAAAAATTACAAGGTTTTCAAACTTGAGATGCAAAAAAATAAAACTCTTTATTTTTCGCTATGCTTGATACTTCATACTGATGTCCAATGTATACCTGAAGTCTTCGGATTTGAAAATTTCTTGAATTTGGTTTTTGAATCTTGAACAATTGACTTGATTGACACTTTGAGACTTTGTTCGCCACTTCTTTTCCGACTTTTTTAAATATACTTTATTAAAGTGACTTTAATAAAGTTTCTTGTCTTCTTCTGAAATCTTCAAGAAAATTGGATTCGTATAGTCATTTTGTAGGGGAATTCTTTTGAGTTTTTTCTTCAATTAAGTCATCAATGTCATAACTAAAGTACATATCTTCATTGTTTTGTTCATAATCTGATTCTGAAGAAGAATGTTTTGAACTTGACTTCTTTGTTGATGTCTCAGCAAGTGCAGCAATTTTGTCTGAGACAATTTGAAGTTCTTCAGGAGTACAACATTGATTGAACATAGCTAAAAGTCTTGATTTTTTGGCGAGGAAATCAGCTTTACTATCAAATTCCTTTTGAGAAAGTTTTGGAATATCGATATTTCTTTGTTTTTGAATCCATGAATTAACTGCTTTAGGACAACAATTTGTTTCATGAAATTTTCACCACCATTTAATCTTGAAACGTCGAACAACTCTTTTGACATTGAAGTTCATAAATTCTGGTAGATGTTGATTTTGAATCAAATGGAAATCCAAACAGAATATCCATGATACTTTGAGATTATGAGCAAATTGGAACAAAAGATTTTATTGAGGCTTTAAAAACATTTTAGCCTTCTTTTTGAAGTGTTCGAATCCTTGACGAGTAAGACTAGGTAAAAAAATTTCGTCAAGCCCAAAAAACTTGAACCAATTTGAAGCCATTTTGGAAAATTGGATGGGAAATTTTGATGGAAAAGAATAAACCAGGAATGAGTCACTGGTCTAAAATAGAAAACATTGAACCACGTCTTTTTGTAGTCCAAATAATTGAATTTTGATTCGAATGAATCCTTTTTTGAAATATTCATCTGTTTGTCTTCCAAATGGTGCAATCCCCAATCTTCATAAGATCATACCCTTTGGATAGAAATTTTTGAAAAATCAATGTACTTTGAACTTTTGTTGTTTGGAGTGTAGGTGATAATAGTTGATCCTGTTTTAATAAGGATATCTTCGTAATATTCACGCGATTTTTTGATGTTTGATGGAAGGAAATGGAAATTCTGAGAAAGAAAATCTTGTAGATGTTCTTCAAGAAAAAAATATATTTGAGTCCATGAGGTTTCCAGTTCAAAAACTGGTAAATGAAAAGGTTTTGTAAAATAGGCAAATGATTTTGGAGGATTGATATATGGAAGTTTACTTGATCCTAGGCTTTTCGATAATTTGAGGGTTTGTTTTCTGGAATTGTTTGAGTGGGTTTTTGAAATGTTTTTGAAGCAAGAGTAGTATTTTGAGAATTAGAGTATGCTTCTTTTGATCCTCCTTGAGAACTTTGAATATAATCATCGATTGAGATGAGCGGAATTTAAATCTTTTTCTTGTCTTTCTTCTTATCAGAAGAACTTATTTCTCACTCTCCTTTTGTATACTCTCTTATAAGGAAGTCTGCAAGAAATTTTGATAAACCCTGTATATATAGAATTTGAAAATCAAAGCAAGAAAGAATTGCTTGCCATCTTGCAAAAATTTGTTTTGAAACAAGTTTTTTACGTCTTTTTGCAAAACGTCTCTTGAGGTTTTACAGTTCGTTTTTAAAATAAAATTTTTACTGATTAAATCATCTTGAAATTTAGAAATCACAAGGACAATTGGGAGAATCTCCTTTGTGATAGTGGAATAATTCTTTTGAGGACCATTCCAGACACCTGAGTGATATCAGACAAGTTGTTCTTGGCTTGAATTGAAAGAGACCTGTTTAAGGACACCACCTTACCCTAAATCGGATGCATCTGTCTCCATAATAATAGAGGCAATGAGGTCAAGGATGGATAAGCATAGGATGCTTTTAATGGCTTTTTTGATAGATTGGACAGCAAGAGTACACTCGTGACTCCATGGGTCATGTTGCTTTTGTAATTTTTTGTAAAGTGGGGAGCATATGATTCCAATATCTTTAATAAAGTCTCCTACATAATTGACACACCCAAGAAATCTTTGAAGGCTATTTTTGTCCAATATTTCGTCAAGAAATTTTTTAGTAAAGTTTAGACTTCTTTGAATTGGTGTAAGTGTTCCCAGATATGATATGACCTAAGAACCTTATCTTGGTTTGACATAAAACAACCATTTTAGCTTAAACAGCTAAACTATTTTGTTTTACAACATGAATGAATGTATGCAAATATTTGAAATGTTGTTCTAGACTTTCAGAAAAGATTAAAACATCATCAATATAAACAATAATAAAATTTTGAAATTGATTAAAAATACAATCATAATTTTTGAAATTCAGAATGAGAATTTTTTAGTCCAAATGGCATAACATTCCATTCGTATTGACCAAATAGAACGTTGAAAGCAGTTCTCTATCTATCTTCTTCTTTAATTTGAATTTGCCAGAAGCCTGACTTTACATCAAATTTTGAGAAGATAATAGCTTTAAATAATCTATTTAACAAATCTTTCTTTTGAGGTAATGGATATCTTATCCATTGAAAAGCATAATTGAGAGGTTTATAATTAATAACTAAACGAGGAACTCCTCGTTCAATTTCAGCAGAATTATCGACATAAAAAGTTGAATAGCTCCAAGGTGATTTACTTGGCCTGATAAGCTTTTTATCAAGAAGATCTTGAATTTCTTTGGTACAGTGATCTAAAAGATCTTTACTCATTTGAATAAGACGAGATTTTGTAGAAATATTAGATTTATGAGAATCAGAAGTATAAGGAAGAGAAATCATATGTTTCTTCATGTCCCAAAATGCATTTGGAATGGTAGAATATATTTCTTTTTCAATACGCTTTTGAAAATCAAAAACCTTTTGAATAATTGAAGATTCTTGAAGTCTTTCTTCAATTTTTTGAAATTTAATTTCTTCTTTTAAAAACAAAATATAACTTTTCTTCAAATTAATATTATTAATAATTTTTGAAATGGATGCTTCTTTCATCATATTCACATCCTTGAAAGAAGGAGGATTAGTAAATTTGAAAGTAATTTCTTGTCCAAAATTTGTAGTAGTTAATCATTTTGAATCAGATTTAAAAGGATAAATTTACACAATAAATGGAGTACCAAGAATAACTTCTTTATCTAAATCTTTGACTAAATAAAAATTATTTTAAAAACAAATATTTGAATTACAAACATGGGTTTTTGAAAGTTTATACTGAATATTGAGTTTTTTTACCACTGGCTCCGTATAGACGCTCAGTAGCTTTTTCGAAGTATTTTGTAGGGATAAGACCTTCCCTAATGCAATTTTGATCAGCACCGGAATCAATTAAAACTCTAATATGGAGTTTGAATTCTTTATTGACAACAATAGTCATATTGCAATACCATTTTTGAAGTTGAATTCGGTTAATAACATTAACATTTTCTTCTTCGGTTTGAAAATGATGAGAGGATTTAGAATGACGGCTTTTGGAACTGGAATTAGAATTTGAATGGTAAGGAAGAGAAGTATCATCTTTAGAAGATGAAGAAGATATTTGATTCTCAGAATCTTTGATTTTAAGATGAACAACTACCATATTAATATCTTTCATTTCTTTCTCAAGATTGGAAATTTGAGATTTCATCATATTGATTTCAGATCTCAAATCAGAACTAGAAGCTTTAGACTATTCATTACATTTTTTCACAATATCATTAATATTGAAAAATTTTGAATTTGATGAAGAATGAAGAAGAGAATTGAACTTATTTTTTAATTTTTGTTCATGAATTTGATCAATAATTTCTTTAATAAATTCTTATTTGGTAACATTTATAGTTTTACAACCACAAATTTCTTTATTTTGAGATGAAGATAAAGATGATCTTGAACTACTGTTTTCAAAATCAGAATCTTCTTGATTTTGAAAGACTTGTTTAATTTCAGAATTCGAAGAGTCAGAATCAGAATTGATAGGGTTGATAAGTTCAAGTTTAGTATCTTCGTCACATTGAAGAATACTAATATTTCCTTTAAGAGGACATTTATTTGAATAATGACTATATTTGTTACATTTCCAACATGTAACATTTGAAGTTTTCCTTGAAAATTTTCGTTTTGAAAAGTTTTTGTGAGGAAAATTTTGAAAATTCTTTTTCTTATTAAAATGATTTTGAGAAGATCTTTCTTGAAATGAGGAGAAATATTTTTCCCTTTTGATCTTGAAGGAGGAATAATTTTCTCAAATCCATATTGTTCACAGAATGATTCGAGTTCTTTACTACCTTTAGATCTTTCTGATTTCAATTTGACTTTAAGTTTGAGATCAGTACAGAGAGCTAATACTTCACAATTAATAAAACTGATGAGTTCTCTATAGGTAAGATCATTGTAAGAAATGGAATCATTATGATCTCTTTTGATAGAATTTCTAACATTTTCTGTGAAAAGCTTTGGAAGTCCATAAATAAATCTTTCTTTCCAATAAGATTGTTCAAAATCATTTTGGGATAATACACGAGTAAGGAATATGTCTTTATACCAATGAAAATCTTGAAGAGTAGGACAGTTAAAATTCATAAGAATTTTAGAATTGTTTTCATGAATATTGGTAGGAATACAAATAAAATGTTTGACGATACAATAAACAAGAGTTGCAAAACTATCATTACTTCCATTTTTTTTTTACAGCATTTGCAATTTGATTTCGATTTTCTTGAGTAAGATAATTAAACCACCAATTTTTGAGTTGTCCAGAAAATTCAAGAGTAATATTATTTGTAGCTTCATGAGCGCTAGACCCATAAGTACAAGAGGCATTCCAAAAAATACCCATTTTTTCAAGAGTTTGAATAAGTTGGTATTCAGATAATCCATCAATATTCCATTCAATGATAGGTTCTCCATCATACTTGAATTGAGGCTTACTTTTTTTCTTCAAAAAGTAAATCAAGACTAGTATTGCGAGGATAATAAGGAGGAATTTTTGAAAATTGTACCTTTCGATTTTGAATTGTTAACATGAGAATCAGATTCTTCAATAAATTGACTTTCAATTTTGTCAATAGTATTGATATTATTTGAAGATGAGGAAGACAATTTTGAAATTTCAGTAGCAAGTTCTTTTAAAACATTTTCTTTTGAATTTAATTTCTTTGGAGAAATATCATGAAAATGAAATAAGGAAGAAGTAGGCTTTTCAATTTTCTTATTTTCATTTTTTGCAGGTTCAGAAATCTCAGATTCCGAATTGATCTCAATTCTATTAAGCTGAGTGCACATAGATTGAAGAACAATATTCGTGTAATTGTTCTGAGATTGAATATTTTGATGTCTTTAGTGTTTACCAAAGATTCATCAGGTCTATCGATTTTCTAGAAAGGAGAAGCAATGACTTCTGTAGTTCCATGTGGAACTACAATTTCTTCAAGATGAGGACGAGAAGATTGAACAGTATTACATGAAAAGGTTTTTCAGGTTTTCTTTGAAGAAGTAGTATTTTGAGTAGTTTGAGTCTTGTTTTTGCAAGGCAAATTTTTTACCCTGGGCCTCATTATCTAAACCTGGGCCTCTAACTCTACCATCAGGTGATAATTTGATTTTCAAATATTACTAATAATTTTATAAAATTAAATTAAACTACATTTACACCCCACCACCATTTACCCACCCAATTTAAGTTTCAAACCCTAAATCATTTTACATCTCTCCTTCTATGGTTTCTTCTATCTTTTTATCACTTTTTCTGCTCAAATCACATTATTCACATGAATATTTAATAGTATTTTGACTCTAGATATTTTAGAGTAGTAGTCTCAAGTGTTTCATTAATTGTATAAGGCCTGATGTAGTATATGCTATTTTAACAATATACTAGTTATCATAATAGTAAACATTAGGTAAACTTATTCGAGCTTTGAGGTATTTGAGATACGTGCTAGATTGGGGCACATTATGTTAGAGTGAGTTTGGTTTGCCATTTTGAAAAATTATTTCTCAAAATAGAAAACTAGAAAACACGTTTGGTTTAAAATTTAGAAAAACTATTTTGTGGCATTTTATTCGTTGAAATTTGATTATTCGGGTAAAAGTTAGAACAATTTTATGTTAATATGTTATTAAGTAATATATATACATTTTAAAGTTGATGAAATCTTACAATATTTTTTCTAGATTCAACAGTTAAACAAAAATAAATAATAAATTGAGTTGAAAATATCATAAATAAAAATAAAAATTAATGACATACTAAAAATAATTTTGTCTGTTTTTATTTTTTATTTTTAGAATTTTTATATAAATAATCATTAAGAGCTTCAACAATTTTTATTTTTTATTTTTCTAGAAGATTTTATAAATATTTTTCAGAATTTTATTTTTAATTTTAGAATTTAGAATTTATTATTTATTATTTTTTAATTTTTCAGAATTTATCAATTTTGTTTTTGAATTTATTTTTATTGAATTTTGTTTTGTTTTTTTTTAAAAAAAATTAAATTTTATGTAAACGCTTATTTTCTATGTTTTGAGAATTTTTATATTTTTCACTAAAAACACTCAAAACGTTAAAAATGTATTTTAAGTTTTATTTTATAAAGTTATCTTTTCTTCGAAAATGCATCTTTAGAAATATGAGACCAAACACGTTTCTGGTTTTTTACAAAACTGAAAATTGAAAGAAATTGGAAAATAGCAAACTAAATGCATCTATAATTTTCTGTAGTACTTGAGGACTATTGCGATTCTATAAATCTACGAGTGGATATATGTTCACTTTAGAAGGTGGTGTCGTATATTGAAAATCCACTAAATAAACTTACATTTACAGATCTACTATAGAGTCTAAGTTCATAGTTTTGGATAAAGTAGGTGAGGAGACTCAATGGTTATTGGATTTCCTTATGGATATTTCTTTGTGGTCTATTGTGATAGTCAAACAATTATTTCAAAAGCTTAAAATTCACCCTACAATGAAAAATCCAGACATATTTGTATGAGGCATATTGTTTAAATATGGGGTCATAATTATTGACTGTGTGAAGTCAGGTGAAAATAATACTTACCAGCTAACCAAGGATTTAGCTAGGAGTTAAGAAAATATCGAGAAGGGTAAGGCTAAAGCCTATTAGAATAGATCATGTACAACTGAAACCCAATATTGCAATTAGAGATCCCGTGGACAGGCTCAATGGGATAACAACGATATTTGATTGGAATGTGGGGTGCTTTGTGGAATTTATTCCAAACCTCTCCCCATGATGAAATATTACCAACTACATTGATTTGAATATGAGCTAAGACTCTAAATGCTTTCTGTAGTCGTTATTCAATAAGTTGTTTAGATACGATGTGCTCTTGATAGAAGCGCATACTTGAGTGTAGAAGTGGAGCAACTTCCCATGAGAATTGATGTTAATTTTCTAGAGCACTTAAATAAATTGAAAACGTTTTGGCAGGAATGAACACACCATAAGAACTCAATGATATCTTAGAAGTCATGTGTGTGTTTTATTATCTCGATTTGCAACCATAATTGTAGAGTTCAAAACATAGTTTCACTCTACAATTGGTAAACTCGATTAAATATACAAAGTTAAGGTTCAAGTCGATTGACATCTAAGTTTGCATAATTTATTTCATACTCCAAAATAATCGTTATTTTATTTCTTTCATGTGTGGAATTTGTGTGTGTGTGTGTGTGTGTGTATATATATATATATATATTTGAAATAAATAATTAGATTGTGATAGCTAGCCGAGTGGTAAAGGTGTGAAATTTATGTGGAAGTCATTGGAGATTCAGAGAAATAATAAAACCAAAATTTTTTTTATTAGCTCCAGAATAAATAGTGAAAGTTTTAATTCATGGGCTATATATATAACCTCTTTTCCTCGGAAAAAAAAATAAAAAAATAGTTTTCATCTTCGACGCTTTATGAAAAAATGATTCTAGAAGTATTTTTTATTTTTAATTCTTCACGAGGAGGGTCCGCCTCGCCAACCCGTTCGGGGCGGGTTTTTTTTGCCATATCTATCCCTTTTTTTCATAATTTTAATTCAGGGTCAATTTTACAATTTTGAAATATTGAATTTGAATTATTAAATTAGGATTTTTAAATTTGATCCAAATATATTTTAATTTCGACCTAGAATTATAATTATATTTAAAATTGACGACTTTATATTTTTGTTGAGATAATTAAATGTCATTATTATTTGTCCAATTAAATTTCATTTTCATATATTAAAATTTAGTTGTCAATTTCGTCTCACAATTGCGCATGAATTTTCACAATTGTGCATGAATTTTACTTTTAGTCGATTGATGATTGTGATTATTATTATTATTAAATTTTTCGTGAACTTCAAGTCTGTTTTAGTGATCCCATTACGAAAAATATTTTGAAATAAAAGTGGGGGTAGCTACCAAAGTGGCACGTTCATTTTTATTTATTTGATTTTCTTCAAAAAAAAAAAAATTGGACGTTAGTATCGTAATTTTGAATTATTACATATAGTATCTTGCCCAAATGTGTAATTATATATAATATTTTTGGAAATTAGCATAAGACAGTTAACGTGTTTACTTCTCCTTCTACTCAAATGTGTTGGTGTTTCGAAAACCAATCTGGTTTGTTAACTAACTTCGTTATGTGTTTTAAAAATACCTTACAACTGTTATATTGTCAGCCGAAACACGATTTTATACCGATGCATCTAGGCTCTTACCGTAATAAAATTCATTCGATTTTGACTTTAATTACTGACCATCTAATTATTAGCAGGGGCGGCGCAAAAGTTTAAAGTTAGAGGGCACAATCGAACTTGCAAAGAAGTTGAGAGAAATTTTACAATCGAAAGTTTACGTCAAAAAAATCATATCCTGTGTAATTTTGCATCCGAAAATTTACATGGGATATGACTTTTTTGGATGTAAAATTACAAAGATTTTTGATGTTATATTCCATATAAAATTTCCTAATAAAATGATGAAAATTACATTGAGAAATTTGTATCGCAAAAATAATAAATGTTAATAAAATAATTGATTTTTTTTTAAAGTTCGAGTTAGACGTTTTTCTTTAAGACTCACAGGGATATGACTTTTTTGGATGTAAAATTACAAAGATTTTTGATGTTATATTCCATATAAAATTTCCTAATAAAATAATGAAAATTATATTGAGAAATTTGTATCGCAAAAATAATAAATGTTAATGAAATAATTGAACTTTTTTAAAAAAAAATGCGAGTTAGACATCTTTTTTTAAGATTCACGTTTAACATATTTTTAACTATTTGCGATATCTGTTTGAACTATTCGATATGCCCATAATATAGTTCTCGAAATAAGTTTTGAGATGACATAAGAAATTTATAGATTCGATTAGCGTACGATCGTCGGAGAATTTTTAAAATTAGCATGTTATCGAAATTCAAATTTATTGTGATTTTGCTCTTATTTGGTGAAGGTTAAAATTAATTTTTTAGTAAATTTTGATAAAAGTTAAATAGTTATAGATTCCATGAAATATGTTATTAAAATTAATTGTTAATTTTGATTTAGATTAAAATTTAGATTTTAATCGATACCAAACGTGATTTTATATTAAAAAAAATCTCAAAAGTGCCCCCCTGATTAGTAGCCCATGTTAATTAGATGAATATGTTATCATCCATTATTTGCATGCACTATATTTTGATGATATTAAATATGTTATTTTATGTTTCCACAGTTTTAAATGCTTTAACTCTTTCGAGTCAATTGTCTGCTATTGAAACCTTGACTATGAATAATTATGTGAGATGGAAACGAGATGTAGAAATAACACTTGGTCTTTTAGGGTTGGATTTTGCAAAGGAGAAGTAGTTTTCGAAACCCACAGACAAAAGCGATCCTGGATATGTAGCTAAGTATGAAAAGTGGAAAGAGCTAATAGACTTTGTTTGAAAATTATTAAGCGGTCCATATTTGATTCCATTATGGGTGCTATACCAGATAATGAAAATGCTATAGGTTTAGTGGATGTCATAGTAGTGAGATTTGTTGACTTTGATAAAGCTGAAACTGGAGATCTGATGGACAAACTGATGTAAATGAGATATGATGGTGCAAGTGGAGCATTAGCTTTCGTTTGTTTTGAGTCTTCTTTTGTAGATGTGCCTTTGAATTCTTGGTGGTTAGACTCCGGAGCCAGTATTCATATTATGAATTCCTTACAGGAGTTCACAAGCAAACAGATGTCAAGTGATAATGAAGTAAGCCTGTGCATTGGGAATGGAGTTCAAGTGAAGGTTAAATTCATATTAGTATTGAAGTTGTCTTTGGAGTCTAGTTTTCCTCTTATTTTAGAATACAGTTTTTGTACCGATATGAGCCATAATTTAATTCCTATATCGAAATTTGATGTTTCTGGTTTTTCTTTTAATTTTGGTAATTGAGTGGTTGAGACCTTTTATGTGATGGTTTATATAAGTTGTCTTTGGCTTCTTTTGGTGAAGTCTCTTGTGTTACGAATCTGTCAAAAAAGGTCTCTTATTTGTGAATCATCTTTCATGTTATGGCATAAGCGATTGGGTCACATTTCAAAGGATAGAATAGAGATATTGGTTAAAGTTGAGATACTTTCCACTCTCGACTTCTCTAATTTTGACACTTGTGTGGATTGTATAAGAAAGAATGTTGAACGAAAGAAAGCGAGATTGGTTGCAAAAATGTTCACTCAACGAGAGAGCATTGATTACAATGAAACATTTTCACCTATTTCATGTAAAGATTATTTTCGAATCATCATGGCACTTGTGGCACATTATAATTTGGAGTTTCATGAGATGGATGTTAAGACGATTTTTCTAAATGGAGATCTTTTGGAAAGGGTTTACATGAGACAACCTGAAGATTTTGCTTATGAAGAGAAAATAAAACTTGGTATGTAAGTTGATTAAATTCTTATATGGCCTTAAGCAGGCATCGCGGCATTGGTATTTGAATTTTGAAGAGGTTGTGACTTTTCCTGGTTTTGTTGAAACTATAGTTGATCAATTTATTTATCTTAAAACTAGTGGGAGAAATTTTATTTATCTTGTCATGTATGTTAATGACATTTTAATTGCTAGCAGTGACTTGGGGTTACTTCATGAGACAAAGAAAATGTTATCTGCTAATTTTGAGATGAAAGATCTTGGAGAAACTACTTATGTGATTGGCATTGAANATGAAAGATCTTGGAGAAACTACTTATGTGATTGGCATTGAAATACATCGTGATAGAGATCGTGGCGTGTTAGGAATTTTGCAGAAGGCTTATATACGACATATTCTAGAAATGTTCAAATATGCAGAAATGTGCACCTGGTGATGTACCTATCATAAAAGGGGATAAATTTAACAAAGCTCAATGTCCAAGGAATGAGTTAGAAAGAGAATTTATGAAGATGATATCATATGCTAGTGCTGTGGGGAGTTTGATGTATGCTCAAGTTTGTACTAGATCGGATATTGCTTATGCAGTCCGTAGATTTCAGTCGAATCCAGTGCAAGAGCATTTGAAAGCAATTAAGAAATTTATGAGATATTTAAAGAAAATTGATAGTTACATGCTCACTTTCCAGCGTTCAAATCTCCTTGAGGTGGTAGGCTACTCAGATTCTAATTTTGCTGGATGTCAAGATAATTTGAAATCAACCTCGAGCTATATATTTTCAAATTAACTGGTGTTACTATCTTGTGGAAAAGTGTTAAGCAAATTCTATTTGCATCTTCTACTATGCAAGTTGAATTTATGGCATGTTATGGAGCTACGATTCAAGCCGTTTGGTTAAGGAATTTCATTTCTTGGCTGAAAGTTGTTGACTCTATCTCGAGGCCAATTACTATTTATTGTGATAACAGCGCAACAGTGTACTTTTCAAGAAACAATAAAACACATTAACCTCAAATATTTTGTAGTCAGAAACAGAGTCGAGGAAGGGCAGATGAAAATAGAACATATTAATACAGAGGCAATGATTGTATATCCTTTGACTAAGGGATTCGCTCCTAAAGTTTTTATTATACATGTTATTAATATGGGTATTATGGAAATATTTGATATTTTTGGTTAGTGAGAGTTATTTATGTAAGAGAACTACGTTTTGGCTTAATCTCTTCACGGGATACATAAGCAACTCATATGTTCTTCGGGTATAGCCACTTCCAATAATAAAATATATTTTTCCATATCTATAAATTATTTTGAGCATGCATTTGACTTATGTCTTTTATTATGATATTATTTTGATCTGGAGATATGACAATTAAAGATATAAGATGAGTCTTTTAGAGACATGTGTCTTTATTTTGATTAGAAGCATTTTGATGATCGATATATTATGATATTATTTTGATATCGAGATATGACAACTAAAAACATAAGATAAGTCTCTTTTAGAGATATGTGTCTTCATTTTGATTAGAAGCATTTTGATGACCGATATGAATTAGCATAGTCTTAGATCACATTTGGTACTAAGTTCATATTGCATACTACCACATTGATTGGAGGATGGGAATCTATGTCGATAAGGACGTTGGCATTTGTAGTTGTAGAGTGGTCTTATATCGTTTGATTTGTGTAACGACTTCCATGTTCGATGTTAACATTCTTATTGGACCGGATCATGTTGTGTAAGGTGTTATCATTGCAGCTATACTTGTGTGGACACTTATGTAGTCTGACCCGGATGTTAAAAGTTTTGTTCTATAGCAGTCAAATGTTCGCCCAAGTGGGAAAATGTTAGAATAATTCTATTATGTGAGCTTCCATTTGATTGCGAATTTTACGAGTTAGATGTATGGTTTGCAATGATATTGTGATTATGCCCAATATGTTAGTGATCACTTGGGACTTTGTACACCTTACACCTTACGTGCTATATTATTATAATGTAGTAATTTTAAGTATGTGGGTCGGAATTATGTAAATCCTAATTGACGTTAGAGTCGGTAATGAGCCGATTTTATAGTTTTCTATATAATGACTAGCTCCCCTCTCTCCATATTGTTTTAGCTTGCTCTATTGACGTCTAATTATTTTTGAGGAGCGAGAAGAGGAAGGTCTAGCTGGTAATATTCATACATAATAATGTGTTCCACATGTATGAATTTTAAACTATCAATTAATATATGTGATTCTTGTTGTTAGCATGATTATTGAATAATTACAACATTCAAGTCCTACACTCCTATTATATTGGACTTGATCAAGTTCCATCTTTATATATCATAATGTAACACTCAAGTTGCTAACACAAACTTGAAAAGTGTATCAAATATTTTACTCGATTTGACACGAATAAATTCGGATAGAACAAAATTAAGAAAAAAAAATCTATTAATACTATGTAATATATTTGTTTAATAATATATGGAAGTGAGAATGAGCTGTCGAGTACGATATATTGTTGCTTTTTGGATAGCAATCCATAATCAAACATCATGAGCGTGTTAAACAGAGCACAACATTGCCCTTAAAAGGCTCTTTTTAACATTCACCCCACGGTTCCATAATTACATCACACCATCCCTTTTGCCCTAATCTTATAAGTGCCCACCCTTGGGATAGTAGGGTGGGGTGGGGGTGGTCCATTTGTTTTAGCGTATTTCAAAGCTCATCGATAACACACAAGATGTTTTGCTCTCTCGTCGACTTGTTGAAGATCATTTGAAAATGAATATATGCGACATTGTCTAGAAGTGTTTTTCTCTATGGTCAACCTATTGAACACAATTCGCACGAGCATATGTGACAATGCCTTTGATAATTTTGGCACTTAGAAATTTAGTTAATGTGGTATAACATTAAGCAAAAGATTCAAATTCAAGTGTCGTGGATACACATTTGTTCTCTGAATTTCCTACATGGTGGGTTACAGTGTATTGGAAACTATAATAATGCTAAATGTACATTCCATCATTTACATTTTGTTTCACATTCCATTTGTTTTCAAAAAATTGTGTGGGAAAAGTATTTTTTTATACTGTCCAACGATATGTTGCCACATAACAAAATGTAAAAAATAATATAAAAAATGATGTACATGTAACATGATTGTAGAAACTAACAGTATATTAAAAGGCCACGCAAGCAATTCTGTAAATTGCTACAAGGATGATTAATGCAATGGTACAACTAAAATAATTTATAAAGTTGAGAGATGATAATGAAACAATTTAAAAATTGATGATTAAGATGAAACTTAATGTGAACTTTAGAGATCATTGATAAACATTTTTAAGATTCCTAGTCAAAGTTGAACGTGCATTATACGTTATTCTAAAAATATTTTATAAGTGCTTTAAAAGTAATGTTTAATATCAATTTGTTGGGAGGATTTGATGAGTCTCAAACAAATTAAAGAAAATAAAATTTAGGATAGAAATTTAAGAGAAGAAAATTATAATATCAAAATTCAATTTTTTTCTAATGATGAAATAATACAAATAAAAAATATTTTTATACTAAATTTGGTATATAAGAATTAATTGCTAATACATAAATTTAAACAGTTATTAAAATTTCTAGATACATGAATAAAAATAAATTCATCTTTAATAACTCTCGATTCATATAGATCAAAATTCATCAAGTCAAGATTCATCAAGTTTCTATTGATGTGAATGTTAATTAATTAAGAATTAATAGCACGAAATTTATACATGATAACGATTTTATAGTATTTATTACATATTGAAATATATAAAAGTAAAGTAAAGATAAAATAATTGAATTTGTAATAAAGTTAAAATCGTTCAAAAAATGATTATCACTTGATATGATATTTAATATATTATAGATAAGCATGTGGATTCCATTAAATATGTGGCTAAAAGGTTAGTATAAATCATGGATCTAATAGAATATGTGATTAAAAATAAAGTTTGATCAACTTAGAGCATCTTCAATGGTTGCACCAAATTTAGTCTAATTTTTACACCAAATTTAATGCAATTTGGCTTAGGTTTTCTACAACCTTATACCAAATTTTGAGGCAAGTTTTGTACCATTTTATACCAAATTTGCACTAAACTGAATCATTTCCAACCAGAGGGGGTTGGGATGGGCCTAGCCCCAGCCCAGAAGCAAATTGATTTGTATAAAAATGAAAAACTTAGTCCAAATTCATGGTTAAAATAAAAAAGAATAAAAATTTAGCCCAGTCCAAAAATTAATTTTGGCCTAACTAACTTCATTTCGACTCAAATCCAATGTTCAATTTTTTAAATTCAGTTTACGACTCTACAACAATTACATATTTAATTTATTCATATTCATTATACACAAATAACTCGTTATCAAATTAGATATTTTATTTACACACACATATATAACTAAATTTAAATAGTTCATTTATAATCAAATTAGTTTATTATATAACAAATAATTTTTTTGATTAAATATAAATGACTTATTTGAACAGTATAAAATGTCACATGTTTGACTAAGCTTAAAATATATATATATATATATATATATATAATTTTATTAGTTAAAAATATATTTGTTAAAACTTTATTATGAGTGTCATGTATTTAACCTTTTAAATTAAATTTCGGGTAATATAGAGCATCTTTTATGGTACAAGTTCATTTGGAAAAAAGAAAAATTCAGTCTACCCTAACATATCTTTCTGACTCCGCTCCTACTTCCAACCCAATACACCAAGAGTTGCACCAAATAAGCAGTATTTCATTTTTTTCATTCTTAATAATTTATTTATCTCAAAATTTGTTTATTTATTTGTTATTATGACATAAAATATTAAATAAATAATTACGTTTAATTAACGAAAATATTGAATTCATTAATAAATTTTAAAAAATGTAGTAAAATTAATACAAATACCACAAGTAATAAAAATATTAAATCATAATATTAAAAACAAGTTTAATACGTTTCGAATCTCGATATCATGATATTACGAAGTTGAGTTAGAGTTGTCATTTAATTCTCGAAATTCGTATATTTGTTCAGAAAAGGATCAATTAATGCATTTTAAAGTGCAATGTGAGTATCTTTATTCTTGATTTGTATATGACGAGTAACAAATTCGTGAAATCGATGATTTTCATCTTAATTTCAAATAATCATATTTATTACTTTTTAAACTTATCGAGTACTTTTCTTTTAATTCATTCCTTAATTATTATTGATTACATGAATGATGCAAGTAATAGTAGTTGTAGTAGTAGTAGTAGTAGTGATAGTGATAGTGGTGGTGGTGGTGGTGGTGGTGGTAGTCGTAGTAGTAGTAATAATAATAATAATAATAATAATAATAATAATAATAATAATAATAATTTATTGTATAACAAAAAATGGACACAAGCACCCTTAATAAAAATTTGGTGCAGAGTGGAAAAGAATGCAAAAAGGACATTGTGCATTTTGGTGCAAATTATGGTGTTGGGTTGGAGACTATTAAAATACATCGTTTTGGTGTGAGGGTTACCAAACATGGGTTTAATCTTAATTATACTAGGGATAGCAAAAAAAAAAAAAATCCGACAAACTCGATACCTACGAGCCCCGCCTCGAACGGGACGGAAAATTTTGCCCCAGAGCGTGTTCGAGGGATGGGTAACGAGTTCCCCACTCTGTTTAATTTTTAAATTTTTTTTTTTTTAGAATTCAAGATTTCAAATGGAAAATTTCACGAAATTTTATTAGTTCTAATAAAAAATGACAACTAAAATTATTTGTCTCAGTCTAATGAGGGCAATAAAATAAATTATCAAAAACTTAAAAAAAAATTTAAATTGGATAGTAAACAAGGCAAGGACCCCTACCCAGCTTAAATGGGTAACGGAGCAAGACGGGGCGGGAAATTGCTTGGCGAGGCGGGGGGCGGAGAAGGTTGCCCCGACCTCACCCCGCCTCACTCCACCCCAGCCGTTGCCATCTCTAAATTATACTTCTTCTTTGTTAAAAACACCAACTTTGACCATATCCTCAAGCTTTCAAAGAAGGAAAATCATACAATTTCCTCTTAAAAAATATAATGACAAATTTGATCGAAAATTGCATTTATATCCCGAACATTTCGAGTCGCTACTTATATACCTATTTTACATCAGTTAATTTTTATGTATTTGCAATGAATATGACTTTAAAATTCTTTTTTTTTTTTTTTTCTTCCAGTACTTTTTAATACTATCGATGCTATTTTATCAAATACGACAGTGGACGTCAAATTTATATGATAATACAGTTATAGAGTCAAGAGTCTTTTTTATTTTTAAAAGTTTCGTTGAACTCTAGTCTGAATAGTCAAAATAACGTAGATTACTTTCTTTCTCTACTTTTGCACGGTACCGAATCCACGTTTCTATTACTAAACCCACTACACAATCTTCTTTCTTTTTCATCCTCTTCCCCTTCCCTTGATAGACAAATATTCTGATTTTACAAAATCTGGAGAACGTTTATGTCACGTTGCTCCCTAAGAAACTTCACCTACATTACGTTTGGAAAAATTTAAATTTAAAATTAAAGATTATTAAACAAAAATTTTTATATCCACAATTTATTATTTACTTATTATCACCCAAAAATACTCTTAGCAATCCCCATTGCCATCTTCTATGACCATCAACCACCGTAACAAATGTCAACTACTGAACAACTTGGATGCGCACACACACAAATACGCTGTTCAACACCTTGTAGTGTCAGACTTGAAAATTAAAAATGAAATTGCTAAAATAATGTATAAAAATCTCTCTGTTTTTTAGCGGCAAAGTTTTTAGTATCTTTGTTGAAGGTCGTGGGTTTAATCCCAATTTCCCCTCGTATCCTTTTCCATTTTTTTCCTCTCTTTTGAGCTTTTACAGTCTCTACCAAATTCATCCACAACTTTTTAATTTTTAAGTTTTTTAAAAAAATTCTCTAATCTTGACCTCCTTCGTCTTTTATTTGTCATCTTTTGCATTAATTTTCTCACCTTTAGAAAGGGAAAGTTTACGATATAATATTTCCTTCATTTTCACTTTCAAAATCTACAAAAAGGATTTGCTTAATCCCTTTTAACGTAAAAATCTCATCAAAATATAGTTGAGTGCACAATCATTTGCAGTAGTCGCGGCTCGAGGAGTACAAGTTAAAATACCTTGCGTAGCCTCTAAACATAAGTTACTAAACACTAAATATATAGCATGTTGCAATCATCAAAAATATTGTTTGAATGATAAATATATTGTTGTTACTGTTTGTTTATAGTATAAATTGCAAGGTTAGTGGTACTTAAGTGATCATTTGGAACGTTTTATATCTTATTATTTAGTTATAATATAAATATTTTGGCTATTACTCTTTGTTTTGTTGTTTTATCGTTGAGTTTTAAGCTAATAGAATTAGTTCCATAAAATTCTTACTAATGAAATTTCTTTGAATGTATACTACGATTTCGAGGCCCAATTTTTATAGTTAGTTTCTATTTTCCAAAATCTCAAGTATGACCCTTCACCTTTCGATACTAAGTTTTTACCATAAAATAATTAAGTGCATAATTGGTAAATGATTAAATTAAGATTCAAGTGATTATAAATTTTAGGTGATATGGATAATCACTTGACAATAGTTAAACTTAAAAATTACTTATAATCAATAAATAAATTTATTATGCCCATGTGTTTGATCATATTTTTTTTAAGAAGTGATTTTGGAAAAATATTTTTTTAATTTTTTTTAAAAATTAGAGAATTTATTTTAAATTTATTATAAAATTATTTAAGCCCCTGTTTGGTGCACATTATCAACACAAAAATACATTTTTTTAATGTAATGGAGAATATGTAGTTAAAAAAGAAGAAAAAAGTTATTAATGTGATGTAAAATATTATTTTATTAAAGAATATATGGTTGAAAATGAGTAGAAGAATGAAAATGAAAAAAAATAATGTGACAAAACAGGGGCTAAATAACATTGTGACATGATACTAACCTACTGTTTGATTCTTTTTATATTTACTTTAATTTATTTATTATATTCATTTTTAATTACATATTCATATAATAACACATTCTCCAGAAATATTATTCAAAATTATATTTTTAAAATTTTGATGCCGTGCGCTAAATTGCATTACTCTTTTTTCAGTGTATTGATTGCTACACGGTAAGCAATAAATTCACACAACCAATTCTTTACGATTATATAATAAATAAAAACGACCAATTTCTTTCAAATACCAACTTTTTCCACTGTCTGACCCCGCGCTTTCTTTTTTTCTCCGTTCAACTCTCAGATTCTATTGCTATGATCACAACCACCAACCACAACCACTGACGGAGGAACAACCAGAACCACCTTAAAATCCTTCTTCGAGTACTATTCATAGATACCCAATCATGGGCAACTGCAACGCTTGCATACGACCTTCAGAAAGCGAGCAGGCACCAACGCCAAAATCAAAACCCCCAACTCCAAAACCACGGAGAAGTCCTCGAGAACGCCATCCGAACCCATATGCCGAGTCCCCGGCTCCGATCCGAGTCCTGAAGGACTTCTTCCCAAAGACAATAATCTCAGATAAGTATATACTAGGTCGGGAATTGGGTCGGGGTGAATTCGGTGTAACCTACCTTTGCACGGACCGGGAGACAAGGGAGGACCTTGCTTGCAAATCGATTTCGAAGAAGAAGCTACGAACTTCGGTGGATATAGAAGACGTGCGCCGGGAGGTGGCGATTATGTCTAGCCTGCCGGAACATCCCAATATCGTGAAGCTACATGCGACGTATGAGGACAATGAGACGGTACATTTAGTGATGGAGTTGTGCGAGGGAGGTGAACTGTTTGATAGAATAGTGGCACGTGGGCATTATAGTGAGAGGGCCGCCGCCGGGGTTGCCAGGACTGTTGCAGAGGTGGTGAGGATGTGCCACCAGAATGGTGTTATTCATCGAGATTTAAAGCCGGAGAACTTTTTGTTTGCGAATAAGAAGGAGAATTCGGCTCTTAAGGCTATTGATTTTGGGTTGTCAGTGTTTTTCAAGCCTGGTGGGTGTGTTGAGTAATTCTTGAAAATAATTGAAAAATACGTTAAGATCTTCTTCTGAATTTTGAAAAAGATTTCGAATTTTTCGCTTATGATCTGGACATGGAAATGAATTTCTGGGTTTGGTGAAAGGGGATTTGATTTTTTTCCACTTTCTGTGGTTTTTGAGAGGGTTTACAGATTTTTCAAAATTTCCTTTCTGGAAAAAAGAAAAAACTGGACTGAGTTTTTAAATGTTTGTCTCTCACTTTTAATCATATTTGGATGATATTTTAATTTGAATCTCAAGTTAAGTGTTTATTACATGATTATCTATGGGAGTTTAGTAGTCTGTTTCTTTTTTATTTTTCCCCAACTTGATTAATTTATTGATAACTTTCAATCAGGCGAGAGGTTCTCTGAGATTGTGGGAAGTCCTTACTACATGGCTCCGGAGGTTTTGAAACGAAATTATGGGCCGGAGGTTGATGTATGGAGTGCCGGTGTGATTCTTTATATTCTATTATGTGGAGTTCCTCCATTTTGGGCAGGTATAGTTTTAGTTTTTCACCATGAAGCCGCCTTACCTCTTAAAAGTTATATCTACTTGATGTTATATCGAAGTTTTATCTAGTTCAGAGATTTGTAGTTCATTTTATTGTCTGCTGCAGAAACTGAACAGGGTGTTGCACTAGCAATTTTAAGAGGAGTGATTGATTTTAAGAGGGAACCTTTGCCGCAGGTTTCTGAAAGTGCCAAAAGCCTTGTTAGGCAGATGTTGGAGCCCGATCCAAAAAAACGCTTGACAGCCCAGCAGGTGCTTGGTGAGTATTTCTTCTTTTTTTCTTTTTACCTTTGAATGATAAAATTCTTGGAAAATCTTCTTAGAGTGGTTTTCTCAACAATCTCAAAAGATATTTTCAACATGGAGAATGATATATGTAATGTAACATTTTTTAGAAGACACTAGAGAATATTTTACTGTGCCTTTTAATCATTCTGTTTTAAGATACATTTTCTTAACTTCATAAATAGGATTAACCCATCTTTTTGTGAAAATATTGGGGAATTGGAATGATTGGCACATGGGCATTGGGTGAATAAGGATTTTATGCTTGTCATCATTTAGGAAGGAGGCAATTAGACCTCTGGCCAGTATGAAACATCTTTTGACTTCTATATGAGAAGATCTTTTTTCATTGAAGTATTAGTTTGCTTGCGCGATATAATACTTATAGTGTGACGAGGGCTGTGAGACATTTGATCTTATCTACTGCTGTATTATGCATATCATATATTTTTACATCATGCAAATGGGTAGGAGATTTCATTTTTGCAGCATGTTTTTTGTGAAGCAGCAGTGACATGTTCCTTTCCTTTTTTTATTTTTTGGGGATAGATCACCCATGGGTACAGAACGCGAAAAAGGCTCCAAATGTTCCTTTGGGAGATATTGTTAGGGCAAGACTCAAGCAGTTTTCTGTTATGAATAGATTCAAGAAAAAAGCATTGAGGGTAAGCATCTTCCATTTGTTTAGGTACACTTGTATCTTTGTGCTGGTTGTTGCCATATAAATGCTGCTTTTTGAAGAAATAACTTCAGAAAGAAGGGATTTTAATATCTTATGAGAAAAAAAGATGTAAACAGCTTCTGACAATGACCCTCCTACTCAACTAAGTTTGAAGTGATGGGCCATGTCTTTGTGTGTACTATCAAGGATCTCTGAGGATAAACGCGGTACTTTGATTTTGCTATTATACCCGAATGATTATTTATCCTCCAATTGTGGTGTAGGTAATTGCTGAACACTTAACAGTTGAAGAGGCAGAAGTAATCAGAGATATGTTTATGTTGATGGATACTAACAATGACGGGAAAGTAACATATGAGGAACTGAAAGCTGGTCTTTGTAAAGTTGGTTCCCAGCTGGCTGAACCAGAAATAAAGTTGCTGATGGATGTGGTAAATGTTATTATTTTCACATCAACTTTGGAACTGTTTCCCACTTTATAACTGTTCATGTTTTACACTTTCATCATAAACCGTGTGCCTTTTCCTTTGACGGTTGAAACTCGAAAAATCCAACTTGAACTTTTTTTGGGGTTTGGCATGGATGATGGATCCATACTCATTTACTAATTCATAACGAAAGTGCAGTAGCCAAAGGGTAACTTGACTCCTTTGCTCCTTGAAGTTTTAAATAGGGGGGAGGCACATGAACCTTACCCCACCACATTGACGTGTTTATTTCTATTTGTGTTCAATTTATGCTAATAAAAGAAAAACATTAAATAGTTAATTAATGAAATAAATTCTATTGTGGTTTCAGCAATGATTGATTGCTTTCAGTTGAAACATGTGTACATGTTTTAAATGCTTGTTTCCTTTCTCTTGTTTTGGCTCTGACTGATTCAAAGCTTTGATTCGTCAACTGTAATAAATCATAAAATTTCTGATAGGTGATTAATCATGGGAGTTGGACTCATGGTTACGTTGAAGGGGTCTGGTTGTTATGTCCTGATTACATGCCGTCCAGCTTTCACTTCTCTAATTATACTGCTCCTATTGAATCTTTCTAATAGGAACTTCCAATCCTTTTATATGATCTTTACAAATCCAAATTCTCCTGAGGATTTATACTAAATGTGAATCCTTTCCCTTGGATTTTCCTTTTGAGGTCTTAAATGATTTTTTAATGAGGGTCGGACGTTTTGTTTTTAGAGATCCTGCTGCTCAGGCTTTTTCATCTGTTCAACAATTGCTGATGATCTCATTGAGAACTTACTGTAGGCATAAAAACGAGAAATATATTTTGATTTATTTTCTTGCTGTAATTGTTAGTTTTAATTTAGAGTATTTTTAATTTGTTATTTTGGTTCCGCTGGGAGTTTTAAGCTGTCTACATAAAAATAAATAGGTCTATATTTCTGTATAATGTGGACAACTGATTTTTTGATATATAACCTATTGAAATTTCCGCCCAAGTTTCTCTCCCCATTTCTCTAATTTTTCTTCTCAGTTTCTCGCCTTTTTTCTTTTCATATCTTTCTAGTTCTACATCAATTCCTTCTCTTCTTGTCACGTCTCTGGCAAACATCTTTGCTTTCTTTTCATTTCAATATACGCTAACCATTACCCCTCTAAATTATCAAAGACTGCATTGCATGATAATTTTTTGAAATTTTAGTAGAACTGCTCTATGAAGCATAATAATGGAACTTAGCCCCTGTTTAACAACCATTATTTGACAACTCTTTTTGCTACATACTCATTTTCAACTACACATTCACACAATAAAATATTCTAAGCGTAAATCTACAATTTTCCCTACTTTTTGAACCATACATTCTCCTAACAATTGTTGTTCAAAACATTGTTTTGGCCTTAATTAATATAAATTTTACACTCCATTGATCCTCCGTAACGATTCTGATAAATATTGATATTGTCGGTATCATGTCTCTTTACTTTGTATTTGAAAATATAAATGTTGAATATATACTTTAACAAGAACACTATATTCATGTATGGCTGCAGAGATGAAATTGAAACGTTCCAAATGATAAATTGCCCGATATATTTTTTTAATTGAAATACTGCTGCACATGGAGTCTATTTTATGTCAATTTTGATTATTATTATTATTATTATTTTTTTTTTTTTATGCATGCAAGATTTGAGCCTTTTAAGTAGGATTGAGCGCAAGCCCATCTATGGTTTCCTTAATTCAAGCAAGTCAACTCCGCATTCTGTTGAACCTTCCATTTCTCATTTTTGCCCTAATTTACTTCCATATTCTTCTCGAAGTTTGTTTATTGAACTTTGAACCACCAACTTTGTAAGACATCATTTCTACCATCCCATTTATACACGGCCATCAATTTCGGTTGAACTAACACTAACTGGTATAAACACCAGTCCCCTTTTCAATGCCAGGGCATTTTAAATCACCAAGACATCACAGTATATCAGTTTTGTATGGATGCCTCGTAATCAATATTCATTTCATCCTGAATAAAACGTTTTACTTGAGCATCTACATTTATTAAGATAATCATGTAGTAATTATTGGTAGGTGTATATATGCTAAGTTCTTTGATGTCATGAATTTAACTATCTTATGAACTGCTAAATTCTATAAATTGCAGAAAATATTGTTGTTAGAGATCTCACTATATGCAGTTCTGCATTCCAGATTTTCTGTCTAATACGTGCTGATGAAGATTAAAATGTGAATGTTTAATAGGCTGATGTTGATGGAAATGGAGTCTTGGACTATGGGGAGTTTGTCTCTGTCACAATCCATTTGCAGAGAATGGAGAATGACGAGCACTTTCATAGAGCATTTATGTTCTTTGACAAAGATGGAAGTGGGTATATCGAGATTGATGAACTTCGAGAAGCTTTAGCTGATGAATCTGGTGAAACTGATGTTGGTGTACTCAATGACATTATGCGAGAAGTTGATACGAAGCAGGTTGGGTGCAATCCTTGTCTCATCTTTCTTTTGTCAATTTATCATCCAGCTACTATTCATCACAGTCATCGCATAGATAGGTTGAATTTGTTTGAAATTGCCTTTTTTTCTTGAAGCTAAAACAATAGTTCATCCGGTTTAGAGCCAGTTTGGTAGGGGATTTGAAAATTCAAAAACTGTTTCTGAAATTAAGAAGCTGCTTTTGGACCTGTTTGGAATCTTGGATCATTTTCTTGAAGAGCTTTGTTGGAAGAACTTTGTGTGGCTAGAAGAGCTTCCAAAAGCTAACCGATGTGGCATCATTATGAAGCTCTTATACAAAAAGCAGAAAGCCTTGCCAAATGACCCTTAGTATTACCTTGTGGAAGTTGAAATTATAAAACATTTCGAATTGGCATTGGGTTGTAGAAGTTCATTGACAGATATTGCTCATGTCTTATCCCTTGTAATCGCTTTCTTTCAGGACGGACGAATCGATTATGAGGAGTTTGTTGCAATGATGAAAACCGGAACAGATTGGAGAAAGGCATCTCGTCAGTACTCACGAGAGAGGTTCAAGAGCTTGAGCCTTAATCTCATGAAAGATGGCTCTCTGCAGCTTCAAGATGGGTTTACCGGTCAAACTGTTATCGTTTGAATTTGCACAATCACATTTCGGTTTGGTTTCATTGATTCTTTCTCTTCTCCTGATAGCCAGATGAAATGACTTCATCTCACTGGCTTCAACAACTGATACTTCTCAGTACGCAAAACTTCACACAGGAGTAGCTTCAATAGTCCAAGACTCGGTTTTTGATTGATTATGCAACATTGTTGGTTTTTATTGTGGAAATGGTTGGCTTTTGGCATAACGAGTAATGGGTATCAGGGATGACGTTTTTACGAGTTTTTTTTCGTAGGACGTGTAGGCATATGTTATAGGTTCCATGTTTGTGTTACACCATTCTGTATATGTTTTACTTTGTTCTGTGCTTTGTGCCATTTTAAACCAAGCACGTATAACAGTTAAATTTGTTAATTTAGAAATTGGAGATGTGAATTCTGGATTTATCCATCTGTTCAAGACTGCCATCAGTTTGTCACTGAACTTATAATTTTATTTTAGTCAAGTTACTCTCCCAGGCTCCATTAGTCTTATGTTGACGTGTTTGATGGAAAGTTGACAGGTGTTGAACAAGATTGTATATGGCTAAAAAGAAAGACATGTACACATTTCTTTACACTCTAATTTATCGAATTTATACTTGAAACAATTTTATACCACCTTTCACATTTTACACATTTAATTCAACCATCTTCCACCTGTCACATCATTCATATGTAAAGCAAGTGGTAAAAGAGGTGGCACAAATGACTTAACTCAAAAGATAATTATGCTTGTCGGCCTTGGACAAACAGGGGCGCCATGGTCCAAGAAACATTGAGACTCTCATTATTCATAAATACGTCCTTATTTATTACAAGTGCATCCCTAGACTAATAGATTGGTTAGTAAACTGTCAATTAGTATTGTTTCTAGAGTTTGTGGACATATTCAACTCGATTATGACTTGCAATTAATGATGCAAGAAAAGTATACCATCTATGACATTCATTAAAATGAATTTTTTGAAAAAAAAAATGAATTTTAGAATAGTGATTTTTTGAAGAATGTTTAGTTAAAATGTAGAAAAAAATTAGGTAAACGGGTAAAATATTTTATTGTGTAAATATGTGGTAAAAAATTTTTTTGAGAAATTTTTTTTAAATTGATTAGATGTTAATATGAGCTTATTGTGGTCCAATGTTGATACTATGTTTTATGAATAATGCTAATTGTATATAATGAAACTACATAATAATTTATATATATATGAGGTGTCAAAAAAGGATTGGAGGATTTTTTTTATCTAGTTGAAGAAATTCTGACCCAAATATATCTCACTATATAATAAATCATTGTATACATGTAGCACAACCGAATTTTTATGATTTCTCTCTTAATGAGATTATCTATATTATTTTTATTTTAATATTTAGACCAATACAAAAGAGAGCGAAAGTTAGTTTATCCATATATTTTATTGAGTTTTCGTTTCGCTTTCATTTTTTAAAAGTCACTCTTTTTTCCAAATTAATTTTTAACCACATATTTTATGAGATTCATAGTTTTTATCAACTTTTCAATTACAATTCACCATTTTTTTTAATCAAAATTTACTAAAAAATTAATTTTTAGTCAAACAAAGAAGGGCAAAGATAGTTACATCAGTATCATGACAAACCCATTCTTAAATTCTACAACCATGTGTTTGACTTTTTAGGTGCTAATACTAGTAGGGGTGAAACTGTTCGATTTGGACGGTTTATAACAAATTTTCAATTCAAGTCAATTAAAGCGATTTGGAGATCCAACCACTTCAATTTCTAAGTCAAGCCACTTCAAATCACTTTTTTCGATTTGGTTCGGTTTAAATCACAATTTAACAAAGAAAATAACATATGTCGAATAAGTTAAATCGTAATTATTAGCCTAAATTTTCACGTGAAAACATAAATAGTATCATTAAAATTATTACAAACCTAAGTTTTCTAATTCTAATCATTATAATGCAACAACATTATAAAAATATTTTAACATCTTAGTCAAAACTAATTAGCGCAACATCTGCAATTATACATGAATAAATTGATTACAATTAAATGATATGGAAAAACTAATAAAAAATGAATAGAAAGATCAAATACGATAATGCCTTCTACTCCATCTGTCTCATTTATATAGATCGATTTGTTTTTCACACAAATTAAGAAATTTTATTTAATGTTATTGAAAAAATAATTTTTACAAAGAGTTTTTCTTGTTTACCATTACTTAATTATCAACAATTAGTAGTAAATATTGGTGTTTAAATTATGTTGAAAGTTGTAAAGAAATTGAATGGTTAAATTATTGTTGGAAGCAATAAATAATAGTGTTGTGTCCATACTTTCAAGAAGAGAAGGGAAATGTGTGTATGTATTTGGATAATTTCAAGAAGGTAAATTAAAATCTATGCAACTTGAAAATTAAGTGGAAGGAATTTGTTATAACTATACAAATTAAATAAGGGTATATTAGTAGACGAACAAAAAAATACTTTCTCAATAAATAAACGGAATATATAAATGTGACAAGAAAATAAGGAAACTTAGTCATATATATGGGACGAATGGAGTATAAAATGTGTGAATCATCAAATACTTATACCTCATCCAAATATTGACGAATCATTATAGATGTTTTTGTTACTATGTATCCAAGTTTTATGGCATGTTATCTCCTCAATAATATTTACACTCAACGAACTTCTAAAAGAATTAAGAATTCGACATTAGTAAGAAATGCAAACTCAGAAATGATTGTAAATATTTGAATAGCTAACACTTCTTTAGCAATTTGAGGGAGAATCTTGTACTTATTTACATTTAATTTTCACCAAAGTAATATGTTGAAAAGTTCATTGGTCAAATCTTCAAAACGACCATTTAAGTAATACACCGAATCATTCTAGCAATTGACGGTACCATCTAAAAATTAAATTAAATTATAAATAATTAATTGAGTGACTCGACTAGAAAATTAGACACAAATAAACAAAAAATTTTGTCCACGAAATTTAAGGGAGTCCGAAGCAAATTAGAACAAAACAATTACCAAAAAATAAGAAAATCTGGATAAACTGATTTGATAATTTAACCAAAATTCGAGAAAATTATTAGTATAAGGAAAAGAAATATGTGAGTTTGAATTACATACCAAATTTAATTTTGTACTCAATTATAATGGACAATCGATGAATATGGTTCAGTAGCAGTTGTTCAACATTTCACTCAATTTGAGGGTTTTGTATTCACAATTGTTATGACCGATGAATATTTGAGTATGATTCAATTAATTAATTATGATGGATAATGTTTTATTTAGATATCGAGTTTTATTGTGTTATACTAATATGAATGTATCTTCTTAATTGGGATGTGTTTAGTTTTAATTGGGTTGTACAAAATTTAAATTAATTTATTTTCAAATTTTTCGTCAATTTGAAGGTTTGAAACGGTCAAACGTAAACCAAACCCTTCGAAGCAGTCTAGTTCGTTGAAAATTAAGATTCATGTGGATCCAAACCAACGGTTTCAAAAATCGATTTTGTGATTAGCGGTTTCGCAGTTCTAACTAATAGTATCATTTTGTAGCTTCCAAAGAAAGAAAATTAAAAAAATAAAAGGCATTTTTTAAAGAGAAAAATGGCCAATAATGTAAAGGCTTGCATCCATGGTCAATTTTTTAAGAAAATGAACTTATATGCCGCCCTGAAACTAGATTGAAATTACAATAGCATTTTTTTTTAACACAAAGGTTAAAAGACCCTTGCTTTTACGATCCAAAATTACTACCCAAGAACCAAAACCCTATTCGTATAGTATAGATTGTGAAATTCGCGTCCCGTCCTCAATGCCCACTCAACGTGCGATCGTCTAAGAATATCCGTTCACTGACGTTCACCTATGAAACATTTTTGTTGTGCTGTGTCTACTCAATCAACACTTCTTCGGTGAGATTGTTAGATTTTTTTTAGCGTGGTTAAGTTTAGGGCAGATCATTTTTTTTTTCTTTTTCATTTTTTGGCATGATCTTGTTGGGTATTTTGATTAATATTTACGATTCAATTGTTACCATATTGAATTTAATTAATAAACCCAGATGGTATATCTAACTTTGTAGAATAAGATTTGAGTTTTCTGGCAATCTATAGATTTTGATGGCAAACTGTCGAGTTTATAATTTATAATATAAAAATGTATATTGACTCAATTTCAAAATTAAGCCCTCGATTTTTATCCAATTTCTAGCAATTTTTTTACTGTTGACAGGTGCACATGGGTCCCATTGCTGCTGAAATTATTGTATGTCTTAAAAATAATTATCAAAAATGTATTTCTTTCAAGAAGAAAGAATTAAATATTAAAGGACACATAAGTCATTTTGTTTGATCCAGTCAATAATTGCAATTGGTATGTGATGTAAGTTTAGTGTGGAATTCACGTACGCGTGGTGGTTGAACGCTCTTCGATCTTGAATGTTGAGTACAAATGTTCAAATGAGGTGTGTTGATTATACAGTATGTAAATGTGTTAATGTTAGCTAAATATGATACATGATAGGATCAGCATTTCGGAGGACAAATAACTCAAACTATTAAAATGCGTTATTTGGATTATGCCTTAAACCATTTTGATGAATGACATTTGGATGATTTCTATGGAATTTACTTTAGTCACTTCGGCGTTTTGCCGTAGAAGACATGTAATTTCGGGGGATTATGCTTGGGTTATTTCAGCATGTTTTTCATGTGTGACTAATTCGTAATTTCCAAGTCCCCTTATTGGTTCCTCATCAATGTTTTTACAACAACATTCTACATTAGTAACACTATGCAAGTATCGGAAAATTGAATTTTGCTAGACTGTTTAACTTCACATGTTCACAATTTTTGATCTACAACTTCATAGTGTACTTCTTTTTATGCATTGATCTCTAAATTTAATTAAATTTCTATTTATTGTTTACATGCGAAGCATGTGAGGAAATTAGTGTAAAAAATATGTCACACAGATCTTCAAAGGAAAGATAATTAAATTTAGAGTTCAATGCAAAAAACAAGGTGCAATTTGAAATTGTAGATAAAAAAAAGACATTGCTACATATATATCAAGTTTTACATAATGAGTTATATAATGCCACATGTCACTTTATTATTTGTCAGTTTAAAACACAATCAACTTTTTCGACCAATTTTTTCGCTCCACATCAATTTATATAATTCATTATGTATCATTTGTATATATAAGTAGTATAATCCTAAAAAATATGCATGTTTGAAGTTAGGCAGTGAAACATATTTGAGATTCGCCAAGTAAACTCGAGAGTTGTGTCGAGAACTTGATATTGTTCGTCTGTCTAACTTCAAATGTGCATAATTTTTGATCTACAACTCTAAATTTAGAGTTCAACACAAAGACGGAGCGCAATTCAGAGTTGAAAATAAAAAGTTATGCGCGTTTGAAATTAGGTAGTCAAACAAACTCAAAATTTGCACAACAAACTCGATATTATCTAGCATACTTAACTTTTGCAGAGCAAACTTGAGATTTGCCAAGTAAATTAGATATTTGCCTAGCAAACTCGAGACTTGGCTGCCAATTTGTACGATGTCTACAAAATTTGTTACTTTCTTGTGAAAACTCATTATTTCACCCATCAAACTAGAAATTATGTATAATACCTACTTCGAAATTTTTTTCATTCCTTCATAAATTATACGTTTCATATTCAAAGTTCAATTACAATACCGAACCACCAACTCTAATCTCAATGTGTTAACGTCATATACTTTCAATATTTTTTGTCTAAAAAATTCAAAAATGCATGAAAACATTTCATGTTTTAGATAAGCTACAATTGGAGTATAGGTTTTTAAATATCAAGAGTTAGACTCGAAATTTACAAATTTTTTTAACCGAGGTCTCGAGTTCAATAAGTTTCAGTGAGCTGTTATTAAGAATTTTCAACATATTAATATCATATTGTTTCCTTTATTCACAAAAAATTCAATTTTTAGGATTAATAGTAGAAAACCTCCTACAAACGTTTCCATATACGATATATCTCTACCTATTGGAAATCGAAGAAAAACCTCCATGTTTGAAATCTTTTGTACAAAAATCCCTCTTGTCGCCAAGATCCGTCAGGTTTGCCATTAAAAATAGTAAAAAAATATGTCAAAATTAAAAAGAAATAATTGTAATTTCAGTATCCAAACTTTTTATTTTTTTACAAATTAAATTCAACTTGTTTATATGTGCCACCTACAATTTCGAATCTTTAAAACTTTATTTTCTACCCCACTTCACTTCATCTTCTTCTACAAAATTAAAGAAAAAAAAAAATCAAACATGTGTCAATCACGACCAATTCGATTCGGAAAAATCGAAGGGTTTGAAAATGGCGGAAATTGAAGGCCCATGTGTCAAACTGGACCAATTCGATTCAAAACCATTGCTTGATGGTCATAATCACGAGAATAAGACGTTAAAGTTGGAGAAAAATCAAGAAATTAATGAAAAAATAAAATTTTAAAGATTTAGAACAAACGATTTAACTTGCGAAGCTTTTTTAACAAACTATTTCTTTAGGATCGAGATTTGTGTCGAACCTAGTGTACAGAAAAATCGAGGACAAAATTTGATGATTTATACAAATGGATATTTCTGTAATAACATCTCATTGTCCCATATAAAAATCATCTCTGACCGCCACTTAACGATCTCATCTTGTAACTTCTTCCTTAGATCATCAAACTTTGCAGTCACATTTCCTGCAAATTCCACCAAGATTCTCTCCTTTCCTTCCCATTTCATTCCACGTATACATACATACATATAACTGCGTATATATAATCGCACAGTTCAAAAAACCCAGAAAAATGGGCGTGGATTATTACAATATTCTCAAAGTTAACCGCAATGCGAGTGACGAAGACTTGAAGAAAGCCTATCGTCGTTTGGCCATGATTTGGCACCCGGACAAAAATGCCAACAAGCTAGAAGCCGAGGCCAAGTTCAAGCAAATTTCCGAAGCCTATGACGTTTTGAGCGATCCAGAAAAGCGCCAGATCTACGATCTATATGGAGAGGAGGGCCTCAAGTCGGGCCAAACTCCACCGCCCAAAAGAAGCGCCCGAGGTTATGGGGCTAATCAGCATCGTCCTGACCCGAATTTCCGATTCAATCCCAGGACCCCTGACGATATTTTTGCGGAAATTTTTGGGGAAAGTAGTAATGTTGGTTATAATAGTGGTAGTGGGAATAATGTTGGTGGAAGTGGGGTAAAGAGAGATGGGTATTTTAGGAGTACAACCATGAATGGTGGGACGAGGTATGGAGGTGGAGAAAATTCAGGTGGTAGTGCGGGGGGATTGAGAAAGGTTCCACCGGTGGAGAATGGGTTGATGTGTAGCTTGGAGGAGCTGTACAAGGGTGCTACCAGGAAGATGAAGATATCAAGAAACGTTCTTGATGGTCATGGGTACGTTTTTTTGTATCTGTTTTCGGGTTTTCCGTTATAGAATAACGACTGATTGATTGAATATTTGGATTTTTAACAAGGAAAATGATTGGAATTTTGTTTCTTGAAATGCTGGATTTGATTCATTGTGGTCGTATGTCTTTAAATTCTTATATTTGTAAGTTTAGTTGTTTTACTCCAGAATGAAGTGTCGTTTGGGATATAGCCACATTAACGTGGTAATAGAAGTATATGTCTGCGGACTGCGAGTTAACCGAGCCAGGAAGTGGTCTGGCTCCTCGTGCCTTGAGCAATGGCCGAACTCATGCCCCAATTTGGCATTTTATACCCATATACCTTTTCTTTTCTGGATCTCTTTCATTATCTTATCATCTGGGACTAGTAAAAGATGCGTGTTTGTGCTTTTTATACCAAAAAAAGAATTTTCCTCTTGATGACCTCCAAGTGCTCCAGAAGTTGCCTCTTTTTTTTTCCTTTTTCTTTCCTTTTGTGCTCAGCCTCAAAAGATTTCGAGTTTGGTAGAAGGCATTAGTCTTGTAATTTGGGTTACTCATGAGTACATATTCTGCTTGACATTTCACTTTCCGGCATCTAGGTAGCCCTACTATAAAGTTGAGCACTAAAAATTGATCTTTGGATCGGTTTCTGCTCATGGCTTGACTGGCTTGCCAGCACTAGTGAGGATTCTCACATTCCCTGTCAAATTCTTAGTTGGAGGGAAGATCTGTTCTATGAGGAATGGGACAAACATAGATGATATATTACAATCTCTCTTTTCACGGCTAGGGATGTTTTATGCCATGCGTTGACTGGCGCTATTTGCACTTTCATGTCTCTCACTGTGGTTAGAACTGGGTACTTGTCAGCAGCAAAGCTTACACCTATTTGAATACAGATGACAAACCAAGTGAGAGAAGTAGAGGAGTTGATAGGAAAACCAAATGGCCACTACCAACAAGACCGTTCTCAATCTGACAAATGTTATAGAAGGATAGAAGCTGCGCCTTCCATACCCATCAGCTCAAACATGTCACCATCTATGCCTCTGGTCATCTAGAGGAGTTTGGCCATTTTTGAGTTCATACTGTCTATGCAGAGCTTGCCTGCAGGCATGAGCATGTGGTTTTTGGTATAATTGCTGTTAACATTGGAAATAGTCTTTGTTGCTATCTTCTTGGTCACTTAGGTTTCCTCAAGGACCTACTAAGAGGTCATTTCGTTTCCATAACTGGAGGTGGTTGAGCTTATGCCTCAAGGAGTAGCTGAGCTCGTGCCTCATGAGATGGTCAAGCTCATACCTCATAAGATGGCCAAGCTTGAAAAAGATTGCACATAAAGGTGTTGAATCCTAAATTTCTTGCTCACTTTTTCTCTCCCGGGATCAAGCACTGTTATGAATGGCACTGTAATGCTTCTGGACTATTTTGTAGCACCCCTGAACACTCCTATCTTGACTCGAACACCTGTTTTAGCAGTTGCTAGCAAATCATAGTCGATAACTTAACAGGAACTATTCATCTTTTAAAAAAAACTTCATATAAATTCAAATTTTAGCGGCTACCCACGAGCAAAAATCTTCTGCTTCCGAAAAAGTTTATTTCCAGCTATATATGGTATAGAGAAATCAGTAAAGAAACCCAGATTTTCTTAGCTATCCTACATCGAGGTTCTTTCTACCTATCGCTTGCAGTATTATAGGGTTATGAAGTGCCAACTCTGTGACTTACAGTATACATTTTTTATCTATATTGTTTGGCTCTCTGAAGGCATTAATTTTATGAACATGCATGGAGGTAGTTGTGCCATCATGGTTATTTGTTGACAATGTTCTTTCCAGTTTTACTTTTACTCTTTGTTTTCGGATGTTTACAATGTTTTGATTTCTTATTATTTCTGTGCATTTAGTTGATTGTTTCTGGAATACTATGATTACCTCAAAAATACGAGGTATTCTTTGATTTGGATATTTATGCAGTTTTTTCATTGTGGTCTGCATTATAGTAGTGACCATTGCTTTAGGCAAAATTTAGGTACTAAAAATGACATTTCCAAGATAATGCAATGGCTGTTTTGTTGCAAATTTTGTATTGCTTAAGCTGACGAATAGCTGAATTATTAAATTCCATTAAGTTGGGTTTTCCTACTGCTGCTTCTAAGAATTTTATATGACTTATGCGACACACTAAAAAGTTTTCAATTCACCTGGTTATGGACCTGAATCTGTTATTATGGGACATTTTCTTTTCCAAGTGATTCTTTTCCAAGTGAAATCCCCTGGACGCTGCCACAATATGTTCGTCAAACAACAATGTCTTGAACCGAGATATGAACTTGAAATGGATGTCCAAGTAAAGGCTTTGCCTCGTTGGGGGCAACATTAGTTTAATTTGAACTCATGATGTTTTTAACTCGCACCTACAGTGTGAAGCTTTTTCTCTATTTGCTCTATTGATCAAATTTTATATAAACTTTTTTGATATTAATGAATATATCTAATTAAATTAATCAAATATTAAGGTATAATTGGAGGTGTGCTGATGTATTGTCATATAAATTTCCGTGCTCGGTATTACACTTGAAAATTTTGATTCTTGTGTTTCTTTTCGATGTTCTTTTGAGTGAATGTTTGATGTACTTTGACTTTTCCTTGATATGAACTTTGTTATCTTTGCAGTAAACCTCAGGTGTTCGAGGAGATCTTAACTATTGATATAAAACGAGGCTGGAAGAAGGGCACAAAAATAACTTTCCCCGAGAAGGGCAATGAAGAGCCTGGCATCATCCCAGCAGATCTTATTTTTGTGATAGATGAAAAACCTCATCCTATTTATACAAGGGACGGTAACGATTTGATTGTGAAGCATGAGATGACACTTCTTGAATCCCTTACGGGAAAGACTATTGAGCTGATGACACTAGATGACAGGGGTATCGCGATCCCTATAACAGAGATCATCAAACCAGGACACGAGGTAGTTATTCCTAATGAAGGAATGCCAATTTCGAGGGATCCTAGGAAGAAGGGAAATCTGAGGATCCGAATTGATGTGAGGTACCCAAAAAAACTAACCGAAGTGCAGAAACATGAATTGAGGAGAGTTTTGGGAGGAAGCTCGTGATAGCTTCTCACAGGCATTAAACTTTGCAGGCATATAATTCAACAGTTGGGTGTAAATACGGTACATGCACGCAATTGAAGAGTGTGAATAATGGAAGAGCGCTTATATAAGGTGGATGGTTGATTCTTGTTTTAGCAGCTCGGGTGACTGTTGACAAGTGTGAAATGCCTCTTGCTAAAGCAAGTGGATGTTTCCTGGGTCGTATCCGTGTTTCGCGGGGCCTGATACGAATTTCAGAATTTGGATTTTTAAATCGTAGCAAGTAATTAAATTTTTTTCATTTATAAGAGTTTTATGGAATTAAATTTGTTAACTTATAATCAACGATAAAATAACAAAATGAAATATTCAAAATATATATATATTGCAATAAAATAACCATGAGAAAATATTTTAAACGATCACTTAAATACAAATCATCACGTGGTGTTAGAGACAAAAATATTAATCGATCTTGAATAGTTCAGTTGTTCAATCATTTCTTTTTTCAATTGATAACATGGTTAATTCATTTAATCTTTGTCGTGATATAGTTGATCGGAGATAAATTTTGCTTAATTTAATGTTTGAAAAATTTCTTTCTGTCGATGTAACTGTAATCGGTATGGTATTCAATTAACTTGTTTGACATTTAATTACTTTCTTAAATATTCCATTTCACAAGTATAAAAATAAATCAAGATTTTTGTTTCTATTCTACAATATGGTTATAAGATATCTATGAAGCCTAATTTGTTATAAAAAAATAAAGTGTCCAAACAATCTATTAACAGAAAAGGGAAAAAAAAATTAATCAATGATTATCAATGTTTCTAATTTAACTATAGTGCGAGAAAATTTCCTTTCATTACATGTGTGATAAATATATTTCGCACTCAAATGAATTCAGCTTCACATAAAATAGGAAATAAATTTTTATTTGCAAAAAAAATTAAATTTTACACACTTTCTCACTCTGCACATGATTCATAGCCTTGGAGAAAAAAATTGTTATTGCAACAACATTAACGATATATCATCCAATGTTATAAATATTTTCATATTGTAACAGAGTAATATGGAAAAATTAAATTACATCATATTTAACAATATATTGCACCCAATTACCCCATAGAATGCACAAATTCACATTAATTAATAACTGATTATAGATCGAGAAAAGAAATTCAATCTCACACACAAGTCAATAATCCGATCAGCATGATATTGAAAAAATGTAATTAAATTTAGGGACAAAACTATAGAGTAATCAATTAAATATATAAAATTTATCAGTCAATACAATTAAAAAAACTAGGGTTGATAAACGATCAGATCAACAAAGATATATGTAATGATACATAAATATACACTGAGTGGTGTTACACAATGGAATGAGTATTCCAAATCCAGACAGTAATTCTATGATTCACGATATCATTGTTGAAGAAACATTATTGTTTGGAGCAACCGAATAAGGGTGAACGAGTATAAATGACAATGGGTTTTTAAAATAAAAATAAAAAAAAGCAAAATTTATTTTTTTTGGGCTCCCTAAAGAGCTGGGCTTGAGGCGACAACCTTTTGACCTTTTCCCAGGTCCGACTATGGATGTTTTGATGTCTAGGATGTAAGGATTTTTTTATCGATCATGTGAGCTTATATATGAATTATTGTGTATTAAATTAAAAGTTATCAATTTTGGTTAAACCTGTTTAAAGTGATCTGACAAGATTTCGGTATTATGGGTTTTGAAGCATCTAATTAAAGTGTGGACTTTTATGTATAGAGACCGGGCCATGTTCCTAATTTCATGATTGGTCGAATTAGGTTAACATACCGTTAATATATATACACGGTTATGGTTCCCGGATTACACGTGAATTGTCCATTATGTTCTGACTTTCATCATCGGAGAGAAATAGAGGAACAATGTGTTGATCTGGATGACTAAAACCGTAGGATTCGCTCATTGCATTAACCATGTCTGATTTAGGTACGTTTCCTCTTCGGTTTACAAATCCTTGGTGATCCAATATGAAAGATCATTATGACGGTAATTGTTTTCCAATAAGTGGTATTAGAGCCAATTACTGTTGAATTATCGAGAATTAAAATTTTAATTTGGTTCTTGTGATAATTTCATTGTTTTCGAATTTAGCAATTTCGAATTTATTTTTTGTTAAATTTGAAAACCCTTTGGCTTGTCGCTTGTCTTCCATCAGTTTTTTTTTTTTTTTTAAATTTATCGTAGTCGGGCGGGCTGCAGCGAAACAGCACCGCCGGTGGCAAGGTGGCAGTGCTACACCGCACAGTGCTACATCACACGTAGCACCGCGCAGCAAACGCATGCGTCCTAAGCTCGCCGCTGCCACACGTAGTGGCGAGCTGTCTTCAATTTTAAAGGGCACCGCTCCCATGTTTCCATGGGTTTTAGGATTTGGGGGAATTTTTGGGGTGGGGGCTTGAGGTGAAAATTTGAAGATATATGATCCTTGCTTAAAATTTCAAATTATGGTTAGGGTTGCAAAGTTTAAAATCTATTTTTAATAATTTAGCCCCTTAAGTTTAAAACTTTAATAATTCAACCCCCTAAAATTAAAATTCATCCAAATTGGGCTTCTAAAGTTTTGAGTTTAATAATTCAGTCCCTAAAGTTTGTAAATTAATTAATTTGGGTCATTAAAGTTTTGAATTTTGCAATTAAAATCCTCAAAGTTTATAATTTGTTCTAATTAGTCCATAAAGTTTTGGATAATTAATTTTTGGACCCTAAACTTTTGGATAATTAACCATTAGGGTCCTAAAGTTTGAAAATAAATTAAATATGCAAATTCGATGATTTTCTTTTTCAAATTTTGGTACAAATGACTCTTTTTAAAAGGTATAATATTCGAAAGTGAATTAATTGAAGTAACATGTTGCCAATAACCTCTCTCGTGGAAACTAATTAATTTAGAATATTAAAAGGTGTTTGTTTGTGTGTTATTCATGTGAATATTTGACCGATCCAAATGCATGTCAATATTTGGCCGAATTGCACATGCACCTATAGTGATAATAAATATGTGGCGATTATTTGGCTTAATGTGTGATCAATAAATAGGTCCAAAGAAATGTTTATTGAATGGATGTTTCTTTATTGTCAGTATTTGATTACTATACCAAAAGTATCACTTACAAGTCAATATTTCTATCCAAAGACTAAATATTGATGTTGTGCTAGGTATCTTGTTATGGGCTCTACCATTATTTAAAATTATTATTTGCATATTAAGGATATTTATGTGAGCTATTCCAAATCAATTGTATTCTAATTTAGTTTCAGGTTCTGCTGCTAATATCTTTGTTAGCATCAATTCAATTCCAATGCTTAATGACACTAACTTCAAGCTATGGCAAGAGAACGTGAGGATTGTTCTCGGAGTCATGGACCTTGACCTAGCTTTATAAGTCAATCAACCTGTTGCACTTGATGACAAGATGAGATGGAAAAGTGGGAACGATCGAATTGCATAAGTTTGATGGTCATAAATTGTGCTATTTCAGAAGCGTTTCGAGGCACTATGTCTGATAAGGTGACTACGGCTATGGATTTCCTTGAAGACCTTAAGAAAAGGCTTTCCATAATTGAAAAAGGTTGAAATTAGTACACTTTTGACAAACTTTATCTCAATGAGGTACAAAGGAAAAGAAAACAAATGGGAGTACATTATGGAAATGTCTTACATTACTTCAAAACTAAAGGCACTTAAGTTAGATTTATCTGAAGATTTGTTGCTGCACTTGGTTTTGATATCCTTTCCGGCACACTTCAGTCAAATCAAGGTGAGCTACAATTGTTAAAAGGACTCATGATCCCTTAATGAGCTTGTCTCACACTGTGTCCAAGAAGAGGAAATATTGAATTATGACGAGACAGAAAGTGCTCATTTAGCTACCACCTCTAAGGACAAAATGAACAAGAAAAGGAAAAATGATAAGAAAGCTGTGGGTACAGTATCACAAAAGAAACAATAGAAGGAACAAACTGAGGGTGACTGTTTCTTCTGTGGAGTTGCGGATCATAAGAAGAAGAACTGTAACAACTGTCACGCATGGCGTGCCAAAAAGGTATTCTTTTTCATTTGGTTTGTTTTGAGGTTACTTTAATTCTGGTTCAACAACTCACATCAATGTATTTATACAGGGTTGCTTGAGTTGTCAAAAACCAAGTGATGGTGAAAGATATATCTATGTTGGCGAGGACAAGACGATGGAAATGGAGGCAATAGGAAAATTTAGATTATTGTTAAAAACTGAATTTTATTTAGATTTTAATGAAATATTTATTGTACCGTCTTTTAAATGAAATTTGATTTTCATTTCTGCTTTGGATAAATCTAGTTATCTTGTTCATTTGGGAATGGAACATTTAGTTTGTTTTATGATTTTAAATTGGTTGGTTACAGCTCTTTATCAGGTTACGATAATCTTTATTTAATTGATACAATTGCTTCTTTTAATAAATACTTGTATGGAAGTACTCGGGTGTAAAGTGAAAATTAACTGGCCAAAATTCCTGGCTCGTTGTGGCACAAGAAATTAGGTCACATCTTCAAGAGGAGAATTGAGAGACTTGTGTATAACATAATTCTCGATTCCCTTGATTTTACAGATTATGACATGTGTATTAACTGTATAAAGGGAAAACAAATCAATAAAAGGAGATTTCAAGTCAATGGAACTTTGGACGTCTTAGAACTTATACACACAGACATTTGTGGACCATTCATTACGGTTTCTTGAAATGATCAACAATATTTTATAACGTTCATAGACGACTTTTCTAGATATAGCTATATATATCTCATTCATGAAAAATCACCGTCGCTGGATATGATCAAAAACTATAAAGCTGCAAAAGGATTAAAAGCGTTAGATCTGACCGTGGTGGTGAATACTAAGACAGATATGACGGTTTAGGTGAACAACATCCATGACCATTTGCTAAATTCCCAGAGGAATGCGGTAGCGTTCCATAGTACAAGTTTTATGATCCCACAACTAAGGTAATTTTTGAGACATGAAATGCTAGGTTCTTCGAGGATGTTGAGTTTGCGGGGGGAGAAAAGATTACAGACTTTGTTTTTGAGAAGGAATATATTGAAAGTCTTTTGATTTCCATTGGCAATGATCAGAATCATGTTTCTATCCCTGATATTGTTCAAGAGGTAACTCCGGATCAAGACAATGTCGTTGTATCTTCCTCTGAAAGTCAACAACTTGTTTTAGAAGAACAAATTCTACAGCCTCAAGAACCAGTGCTACTAAGAAGGTCTACTAGAGAAAGGAGAAGTGCGATTTCGGATGATTACATCGTATTTTTCCAAGAACATGAAGTTGGCATTGGAGTGGTGTAAGATGATTGATCAACTTCCGTTAAGCCATGGAAAGTTCTAACTCTCAAAAGTGGCTCGATGTCATAAATGAAGAGATAAAGTCCATGAAGGACAACGAAGTGCGAGACCTCGTTGGTTTGCCTAAAAGTACGAAACTCATTGGTTGCAAATAGATATTTAAGACCAAGATAGATTTGAAGGGTGATGTAGAGAGGTATAAAGTCCGTCTTGTAGCAAAAGGCTTTACACAGAAAGAATGCATCAATTACAAAGAGACTTTCTCTCTGATTTCTTCGAAAGACTCTTTCAGGATTATAATGGCATTGGTAGCATATTTCGATCTTGAGTTACATCAGATGGATGTTAAGACAACGTTTCTCAATGGTGACTGTAACACCCCGAATTTTCTTA
>CAIGRP010120846.1:0-24783 GCA_903798385.1 Fraxinus cuspidata
CTATTAGGGTTTGAAAACTGTATGGAATAATTCATTATTCTTGCTAGCACAAGAAAAGAAAACCCTAACCGTCATTCTTGTTCTCTGTGTGGATCACCATTGGAGGCTGGACAATTGGACAGCTTGGATTGCAGATCGTGATTAATGGAGTTCAAGAAAAAGCAAAAGAGTTTGTGAAATTCATCAAAGGTATTAATTCTATCACAATTTCTATCTAAACACAATGTAGATCCTTGGTGGGAATTGAATATTGTTTAATTTTCGCTGCGCATGATTGATTCAGTTTCCAACATGTTTGGTACACAATACTTAATAAACAAGACGGGTAGAATAAGGAAAAAGATTTTATCACTTTTTCTTCTTTAACACTTTTGAGTGCTATGCTTTCCATATTACATGCCACTAAGGTCTTAACCTGTATAATTGCAACATGAGATGGGAGTTTTTGTTGTTATTGGAGTATAAATTCCTCCTTCAAACAATTTGAATATACAAAAATTGACAAAATTACCTTAACGTAATTTGTACAAAGTGACAATATGATCAACAAGATCAAAAAATTAATTTTAGCCCACCGATTTCACGAAATTTCCTTAAAACGAATTTGTTGCCTTTAAAGATGCTAAAGGTACTCAATAATCATTTTCCAGGATAAAATGAATTTCGTTTCCTAGTGTTTTCACTTCGAGAATAATATAAGAACGAGAGAGAGAGAGATATATATATATATATATTCAAAGTAGAGAAAGTTTGCAATGAAAATTGTGTAATTATTCTGGCAATGGGGCACGCTATTTATAAATTCGTTCGTGACCATTCCAACGTCCCTCAAGCAAGTTGTCACTGTTCAGATAGCATCCAAACTTCCACTATATAAATTATGCCAAAGTTTCCTAACTTTCCTATGTGGACAAGTATTTGGCAATTTTCAATAAATCAAATTATTCACTAGTTTATAATTTTAAGCGGGTTATTATAACATCAAATATTTCATTCAATTCTAATTGATTTTCGATAAATAAACATATCACATTAATCACATCACGGAGTAGAAACATGAATTCCTACACATATCATGGGAATTACTTAGCTTAGTATGTACCATATAAATAACCCTGAGAAAACCCTTGTATGGCTTCTCAATTTCTCGCACTTCTCCACATTATTACTTGATCATGTAGCCATCCGAATTGGAACAATCGAATTCGAACAGCAACATTTCATCACCCCCAATTACTCATCAACAACCTCATCTTCATCCTCCACACTTCCAAAATCCCATTCTTATCATTCAAAGCCACCACATCACCTATCCTCAGCCTCAAATTAAACGGCATCATGAATCCCCTAGAAGCCACAACAACTGCATTTATCCTCTTTTTTTACAAAAAATACCATTGACCACAAATCGGTGTAGAAGCTTCACTCGACGACACCCTAGATTCAAGAAAACTCTACTGGGTTCTCCTATTTTCGAAAATAAATATGTAAAAAAAAAATAGCAGATTGATTAATAAGAGGGAAAGTAAGAGTAGGGAAACCTGATTGAAAGAACCAGTTGTAAACCCGCGATTTGACAACACGAGCTCAATTGGATTGTGGGCTTGTGAGATTGGAAAAGGAAAACCAGAGGAAGTCTATGATACGAGACATGGGAGAGAGAGATGGTGAGTTGGGAAGTCATTTCCCGTGTTTTCTAAAACTAACTGTGTTTTGGCTTCAAAACAATGAAAATGTGATTTTGGACGTTTTTAGTTTTTAGTGTAATTTTTTTTTTCATTTTCAAAAACACGTTGAAAATAGGAAAGAAAACGCGTTTTTACTGTTTTGAAAAATCGAAAATAGAAAACAACTTGAAAACGATAAAGAGAACAGACCCTTAGAGTTTCTTCTAAGTTTTGGATGGTTAAAGGATCCGTTAGTATAATTGATTGATAGGGAAGTGTTTGTGGGTTAAACTCGTTGGTGAGGGAACCATTTTTTGACGATTTAGGCGGCTGTGGGTGGTTGTTTGAGTATGGACCGCCGATGGCTCCATTCACAAAGGGAGATTTCACAAATTTCGACTTGGGTGGTTGTTTTTCCTTTTTTAAGTTTTGATTTTTATTTATATATTTGTATCTCATTTATAATTTTTTTTTTAAAAAAAATTGGGATTATGGTTGCAATTAATTTTTAATTTTTGTTTTTTTAGTAGTAGGGTATATTCGTCATTTTTCAACTTTTAATTGAAAAATGGATGAAAATGATGATATCCGCAATGAAATATGAAAATAATGGTGAAAATGCCAAAAAATAAAAGGTAGTGACGTTTTACACAATAATATTGAAATGTATGAATGATTTTTGTTAATTACCCTTTTATGTATTTCGAAAGTTCTTTCCAAGTTGAACATGGGCAGATGAATTTAGGCAAATGTCTTTTATTGCTCACTACACTTTAAGATATCGAATTATGGCCGCTAAACTTACTTAGCATCGGACGTTACTCATTGGAATCATTTTCGGTTCGTGTCACTAACGAAATAGCCGACTTGACAGACGGGTTTCATAGCGATGCCCCATCACCATTATATGCCCAATCACGAAAGAGGAATAATTTATATGTTGATCGAGTTTGGACCGCTAAACTTCTCAAAATGACATCGAGATGATATGGAAACATGTGTTTAATTTATTTTATGTGTTTAGAAAGTTCTTTCTAAGTTGAACACTTTATTGAATTATTTCGTCAATGAAATATAATACGGGACAAATCAAATCAAACTCGATCCAATGAATGACTCCTTTATGGCCGACTGTAAATGTTCCTTCAATCGAAACTCCTAAATGGGTAGTTAAACAAAAGAGAAAGATGCCAAAAAATAGAAAGAAGGTAGCTGAAGAATACATTTAGCATTCGCAAGGGAAGTCTACACTCTCAAGATAGGGAAAGGCCGTGATGACATGTTTGTGTTTGTCGCGGGCAAAGGCACAACAAAAGATATCACATAAGGCGCGATGCTCCCGCTGTCGTTAGTTTTGTTAAACTAGACTATGTTCAATGCTATATACTAACCAATTCTTCTCCCATTTATAAATGGTTCAAGATGCCACTGAATTTTCGAGTTTCAAACAAAACTGAAAGGATAACATATTTTCATATTATCAGTATCATACTATCATTAATGCCGCATGATCTTCTACACATGGAATAAAATAAGATATTGGAAAAATAGCGCAACATTTTAAATAGTTGTGTATGGACAAAGTCACCAAAGTAAAATCAAATCAAAGTATAGTTATCCAATTAAACAAAATTTAAGTAAAACTACCAATAGGAAATTGTGATCAAGTTTGATTTGATTGTGTCCCGTAGTATATTTCATCAACGAAATAATTTTATAAAATGTTTACTATAGAAAGAACTTTCTAAAGACAGAAAATAGACAAAATCCATATTTTCATATCATTCTAACGTCACTTCGAAAAGTTTAATTGTCAAAACTCGATCAACTTAATGTATAAAGAGCAATCAAATATGATTGTCAAAATATAGTGAACAGCCAAAGACGCATTGTTTATGTGAACTATCCATTTTTCCTGAATGGGCATACAACGGTGATGGGGGTGCCAATTGTGAAATTCGTATGTCGGATCAATTATTTCGTTAGTGATGCAAAACGAAAGTGATTCCAACGAGTAACGTTCGACATTTTGAAAAGTTTAGTTGTCAAAATTCAACATTTCAAAGTGTAGTGAGTAAACAAAGACATTTGCCTAAATTTAGTGATTATTGGAACAATTAACTCGTTTATATGGCACATATTATTTTAAATTTGTTTTTCTTTAAAATTATTTTCAACCGTATATCTTATGAGATTTACAATTTTAAATTACTTTTCAATTATACACCCCAAAAAAAACTGTTTTTTATGTGAAAAATTTGTACCAAACAAGCTTTAAATAAGCAATTACAGGTAAAGTAAAGGTGCTGAATTATTGTTTCTTATCGATTAAATTTGGAAATTAAATGAGTTACCTATTCTTGAAGGAGAACGAGAGTTATGCCCCATTTTTGCAGGACTTTTGATTGGTTAAAAATTATTTTTTGGACTATGAAAACAATTTTTTGGAAGTGGCTACAATAGTTTTAAAAGAAAATTGATTTAAGATAATTTTTTTACCAATTTTTTTTTTTCAAGATATATAAGCAAAAATAGAAGCTCTATCAAACGAGTTCTTAATATTTCAACTTTTATCTTACGTTATTATATTTGGAAATAAGAGCGTCTTTATGAGTTTGTTTAAATTTAAAGACAATCTTGTGCATAATAAATAGTATCTTTAAATTGAAAGAGTTTTTGACACCGATTTCTCAATTTTTAGCTTTTTATTTTATATTATTTAATAAAATATTTAATATTTTTCTCATTTTTAATTAGTAAATATATTTTAGATGTCAATAATCGATAAAATCAAATATATTTGAAAATCCAAGAAGTGGAGCATTAGAATTTGTAACTAAATTAATTTAGAAATCAACACACACTGAATTTAAAAAATTAGAGTACAGAGTTTATTGAAATTTAATTTTAATGATTGACTCTCTAAAATAAAGAGTATTTAAAATGTAAATAATCTATATAAGATGCTCTAAAAGGTTAATTTAAAAGTACTCCATTTTTTAAAAATAGTAGCCAAACACGATAACAAAAAAAAAAAAAAAAGTGATTTGCAAAACATATAAATAGAATTAAGTTGAAAGAAAAAAGACGATAAGAAAAAACCGGGTTTTCTCTCTCCTTTTACTTAAAGTTTTAAGTGATTCAATTTTTAGTATATTTGAAAATAAAATTAATATTATTACAAGATTTCATATAGGAAAGAGGTAGTCTTGTTAAATTAAAGATCTTCTTAGGAGTTTTTTCTTTGTAACTAAGTAAAAATAAATAAATAATTTTTTAGTATTACGATAAGAAAGTCTTTTACTTTACTTTTATCATACAATTACTTTCTAAAGCGGTTCAACTGATAATCAAAAGTTGGTAAATAATAATCAATTACATAAGAAATGTCACGGCAAATCATAATAAAAGTTTTAGTAGCGACTAATCTGTGCTTTGATTAGATAATCCCTAACGATTATTTGTGATAATAATTTTGATAAATTGAACTCTTCCATGAATTATGTTCTCCCCTTTCTAGCTCTAATCCACCAATTCATAATTAATGGAAGAAGCTTTGCACGTGACACCTCATAAAGATATTGTCTTTAATCAAAGACAAATCAACGCCTCATCTCGTCTTCATTGAGATAATTCCATGGAGAGACGCAATTGTCAATTTTATGATAATTTTGCATTTCACTTAAACCATTTCTAACTATGGTCTGTTGAAAAAATCGCTTTCAGAAAATCATAAAAAATTCAGGAATGTTACATGAGAACTCCACATTGCCGTCAAACATTGACCACTATTCCAACTTGACAAGAAAAGTGCCATTCACATGTCCCATAATCCGCTATTTTCTGATCGCGCAAAATATTTAATACTTGACTATCACTTCAGTTGTTAAAAGGTTGTCCATGGTGCAACAAGCGTTCAACACATGCCTAAATCTAAACAAGTTACCGTTGTCCTTATAAAAGCACTATTACGGGAGTCTTTTGAAAATATTCTTTCAAGAGCTTGATAAAATATTTCTTCAACAAATGAACATGTCATGTTACCTTCAATAAAAAAAACTCAAATAGTGCATTTTCAGGGAGAGTCTCGTTAAATGCAATTGTTCATTCTTAACAATTTTGTATTCCATTGTACCATTTCTAGCTGTTGTAACTGTTGGAGAAATTGTCCATGTACTTACGCTTGCAACCATGAAAAACACACGACACTAATATATATTTGAAAAATGCTGCAAGTACAGGGAATAACTCACAGATTTTTAACAGGAATTTGAATGGTAGCATCATGTCCGTCTTTGTGTTGTTTTCCCTCTTCCAATTTTGAACATATTCCCTCCATTCCAAATTCTTGTACCAATTCTGTATAATTTTTTTGTACTTATAGCAAGACTCTATATATTTATTACGCATATTTTTTTCTATATCAGAGTTTATGCTTGGAAAAATAACAGAGAAGGTGATCTTCCAGTGAGAATACAAAAAAGACAGAAGTGCTACTACAAAAGGTGAAGTCAGCCGTCCAATTTGCCGTCCACCTTACAAAACTATGTTGACACAACATGCACATGGACAAACTTGTTTAGAACACGAATTGAATGTGATATCATTTTTCACAAAATATGTCACTACGAGATTTTAAGTATTTTACAACATAAATAATTGATTATGTGATTGAAAATTTATTTATATATGGCCCGTTTGAGCCTTATTTTAGGTATAGCATTATGAAAAAATAGATTGATAAAAAATGTGTGATTAAAAAATAAAGAAATCTTTTGAATTTGGGTGTGATATTATTTTATTAAAGAATGTAAAGTTGAAAAGAAGAGAAAGAAATATATTTTTAAAAAAATTGAGGATTAAACAACATTATAAATTTTGGAAGTCCAATTGAAATATTCTTTAATAAATAAAAGTGAATATTTTTATTAAATTTCAAGTAGCAATTATTTTAAAAAATAACTAAAAAAGTGACCATTCTTCTTGTCCATTTAAAAAATTTCCTCAAAGTATTATGGCAGCAAGCCCCAGAACCCTACTCTCTCTCTGTCTGGTACGCACATTCAAGCCTGCGAGGTATTTTCTCCGTTAAAGACCTCTTTCCTCGCTTTATCTAGCATGAATCTCTGATCTGTGCTACGGAATTTGTATTACAAAACTTTTTATCCAATTCATTTTATGTATCCATAGAAGTGTAAGTTGTTTTTTAGTCGTTTTCTTTTTTCAAGATTTTAGTACCCATCGAGATCTTACTGCGAAATTCTCATATCATATTTCATTCAAAATGGATTCTTTTATTGAATCCTTGCACGTTTTGCTCTTCATTTCTTGCTAATTTTTTAAAATTGGATTTTAGGGCCTAAACAAAAATTTAGGGCTTTACAGTTTTTCATCCAAAGTTTGATTGTATCTGTCAGTAAACTTTTTAATAATACGTTTTTGCACGCTACAGGTAGCAGATTTGTGTAAGGTTTGTTGAAGGTTTGAACTTTAACCCTTCCGGCTATGGCTTGTATAACTGCATGACATGATTTTAATTTTGTACATAACAGTAAATTATCGTAGAAAAGTGTGTTCTTTTATCTTTGTGGGACACGAAAAGAACGAAATCGAGTAGGGGGATCTGGGAACTTTTGTAATTTAATTGTGGTTTAGTGTTGATCAGAATCTGTAATAAGACTGTTGTGTAGTGGTTAAATGGATCAAGGCTTAGGTTCAAATTCGAATCCTTCATTGGGGTCGATTGATAAATCTAGGGTTTTAGATGTGAGGCCATTGAGATGTCTTGTACCTGTTTTGCCAAACCCGCCTGGCATGTCTTCAGTTTCCACCCCCCAACCCTCACCCTTTGTATGTGTGCCACCTACTGGTCCTTTTCCACCTGGGATCCATCCATTTTACCCATTTTCGATTCCCAATGATTCTCAACAGAATCGAAACCCACACCCATCTGGTGTTTCAAATCCGCTAGGGAATCGTGCTTTTGATAATTCTATACCAGCTCCCGTTCCATTGAATTCATTTAGAACACCAACGCCCCAAGCAAATGGGGGCACTCGGCAATCTGAGAAGGGCTCAGAACCTGTAGTTTTAGATGATGATGGTTATAGTGACTCGCTGAATCAGAGCGGTCAGCATGTAAGTGGATTTAGTGTGCATGTAATTGACACAGAGGATGCAAGTAATACTAGGAAGCGAAGGGGGCGTCCAAGGAAGAGCAGAGGTGAGATTAGATATAACAACCCTGGTAAGATCAGAGACGAGCATGGAGATATCTTCGATGTTGAATCGCTAGTTAATAGATTCTTAACATCCTTTAAGCTTAAGTACTTTGATGATGTTAGAAGAGCTAATGGTGACAAGGAGACAGTTGATACCATACTCTTGGTTTTTAATTTGCTTCGGAGAAGGCTTACCCAACTTGAAGAAGTGAAGGATATGTCTCCAGGGATTAGTAGACGTCCAGACCTGAAAGCTGCTTCACTCTTGATGACCAAAGGGGTTCGGACAAATAACACAAAGAGGATTGGTCATGTACCTGGGGTAGAAGTTGGCGATATTTTCTTCTTTAGGATGGAGCTTTGCATCGTCGGATTACATGCTCCTAGTATGGCTGGGATAGATTATATGAACGTGAAAATTACTGTGGATGAAGAACCTGTGGCTGTAAGCATTGTTTCATCTGGAGGATATGATGATCTGGGAGATGATGGGGATGTCTTGATTTACAGTGGCCAGGGTGGAGTGCAGAGAAGAGATGGACAAATGTTTGATCAGAAACTTGAAAGGGGAAATCTTGCCCTAGAAAACAGTTTGCATCGTGCAAATGAGGTGAGAGTCATCCGAGGTATAAAGGATATTGCCGGTTCAACTGGGAAGATCTATGTTTACGATGGCCTGTACAAAATTCAGGAGTCATGGACAGAGAAAAACAATTCTGGATGCAATGTTTTCAAGTACAAGTTGGTTAGAGTACCTGGGCAACCTGAAGCTTTTACATTGTGGAAATCAATTCGGCAGTGGAAGGATGGAACTGCTCAGAGGACTGGGGTCATCCTTCCTGATTTAATTTCAGGAGCAGAGACTCAGCCTGTCACTCTTGTGAATGATATTGATGAAGAAAAGGGACCTGCTTATTTCACATATATTCGTAATCTCAAGTACTCCAAACCTTTTTCCACACCTAAATCTTTTTTGGGCTGTCAATGCATCGGTGGATGTCAACCAGGTCATGCCAGCTGCCCTTGTACTCAAAGAAACGAGGGATATCTCCCCTATTCATCTCTCGGGGTTCTTCTGACTGACAAACCCTTGATATATGAGTGTGGAGCGACCTGCACATGTCCTCCAAACTGCCGGAACCGAATGTCTCAGGCTGGTCCGAAAGTCCGTTTGGAGATCTTTAAGACAAATGACAGAGGTTGGGGACTTAGATCTTGGGATCCCATTCGTGCTGGAGGTTTTATCTGCGAGTATGCAGGTGATGCCGTAGATACATCTACGTTAGGTGATATTGGGAATGAAAAGGAAATTAATTACATTTTTGATGCTACTCGTTACTATGAGCAGTTGGAAGCTGTGCATGATGATTCTGATGGTTCTACAAAAGTCCCCTTTCCCCTTGTTATAAGTGCAAAAATTAATGGCAACGAAGCTCGATTCATGAATCATAGTTGCTCGCCAAATGTGTTCTGGAAGCCAGTTTTACGTGAAAGTAATGATGAGTCATACCTCCATATTGCTTTCTTTGCAATCCGACATATTCCTCCCATGCAAGAGCTGACGTTTGATTATGGGATGGTTCAACCTGAGCAAGGAGACCGTGGAAGAAAAAAGTGCTTATGTGGATCTGTGAAATGCAGAGGGTACTTCTATTGATGACACCAGGTGAAAAAATTGGCCTTCGTGCTTGAGGTCCGTGGGAAGGTTAGAAATTTATTATTTCTCGTATATTTGAATTATTTTAATTGATTGGATTCTCCCAATAAAGATGCTTTTGTTCTATATATTTTCCTTCTAGAAACACTTGATTGTTGCCTACAGTCTGTTTATCTAGCAGAAATCTGAAAGAGAATTCAAATTTATTATGCTCTGTTGCCTAGGACTTTTTAGTAATATTTATTGAAATCATGTGATTTTTAACTCAGCAGAGCGAAATAGTTGTTAAGAAAAGATAATATACACTTTTAGACTTTCTCAATCAAATAAAATTCAAAAATTTAAAAAACTTTCACATTTTGAAATTCTCGAGAGGTCAATTTCTTTTAAACCAACAAGCCCCGTGGAACTTGGACCCTAGTTTAGGTGTTATAGTTTTCCATCCGATGATTATAATAAGCGTGCATATTTTTGTTTTCAGTATCTATGAAGTGTAGAAGTTACACAATAAATCTGCTGACTGATCGAATGCTTCTGCAATCTCTTCAGCATGATGTTCTCAGCAAGAAAATGTAGTTTCTGTCAGGTGATCGTTCTACTTAATTAGCTATTAAAATTTAGCTTTTGGTTACCAAGCTACATCCATTTTTACTCAGTTCATGAGATGTTGATGGTAGGAAAGAGCTCGTCTTAGTCTGTAATATTTAATGTTGTTGTTCGTGTGCGATGGAACCCAAATGTTTATTCTGCTGCAGCAGTGGACTCACCATTACTGTTGTATTTGTGTAATTCAACTGAAGTTCCTTTTTATTGGGAATAGTGCTTAGTTTTTTTTTAGATCGTATAGTAGCTTGGAACTCGTTGAGGTTAGATTCTTGTTTGTTATATTTTGTTTGTCGTATTGATTAGTAAGGTACAAGTTTTTTGCTGTTTCGTAGGAGCTTTTTTTGAAATGAAGGGGTGTATAGAATTGATGAGCTATCATGTGGAATTGTGTTACGCTTCGTTTTGCAGCTCCCTATGAAGTGGTCAAATAAAAATACATGTTTGATAATGTTGGATTGGACGAGATTATACGATATGCTGATCGACCTATTATGTTGACTATATTTTCCCTCCATATAAAAGAAATCAGGGCGAGGTTCCCCCTTTCCTCGTGGAGAGAACAACATAGAGGGATGTGAGTTTCAAATACAACATTGTAACCGTGATATTCTACAGTGGCAAGTTGATGCAACTTTCAACTAAATTGTGTGTTCTTTACTAGCTTTCGCCTTTTGATTTCGTGTAATTATATTTCTCAATAATACGGATTTAAATGTTCAGTTGGAAAAACAGTATTCACGTCGTTTTACATTTTATATCTTTTGTTAAATTGCCGTCAAATTGTTAATCGCAAAATATATATTCAGGCACTCGTGTATGTTCGGTGCATGGATTATACTGGCATGGAGAAATAATTCTCGTGTTTTCTTTACATAATATTTTTTGTCGATCAACTTATATTTTAGTTTCAATTTGACTACTCTAAACCAACAAAAAATCGTGTGACTGCTGTAGCAATTTGTTTTTTTTTTTTTGAGCTACTATTGCCACGCCATGTAAATAAATCACTTTTTCAGCACAGAAAAAGAAAGAAAGAAATGGAAAAAAGAAAGAAAAAAAATTCTAGGACACGGAGATCTTATAACAAATTATTATTTGATTCAATTTCTACAATCTTATGCTAATTACATTAAAAATTTAAAGAATAATGTTATATATTATAATCATAGAATAACAGTACTCAAAATTAAAAGCTATTAAACAAAAGTCTCGTGTTTTCATTCTTGAAATTTACCTGCGGAAATTGCGCTTGAAATTTTTAAATCTCTTCAAGCCAACCATTGCAACTTCTAAGGATTGTTAGAGACAGAGAGGGGCAGGGGACATTATTGGAGTAAATTGTGTTTCTTTCCTTCCTCTCGATGCTTAAACCAGGCCCCTCTGACAAAATCTTGGCGTCCTGTGACCCATTGATGGATATTATTTTGCATTTGAAATGAAATATAATATATAGGAAAAGAAGAATAAAAAACATTGCGTTCTTGATGGGTGGGACCAAAATGCATGATTTTGCTCCTTCCTCCAAATTCATGGACTCTCCTAGATCCAAGAAAAGGACCAAAAGGCTTTACCAAGTTTGGCAAGGTCGCAATGTAAGCCCCTCTTCTTAAGATTTGTTTATGTGATTTTTATTGTTTCTTGGATTGTCATTGCATTTAGTTTTTTCTGTTTCGATGCAAGAAAACCCATCTATAATGATTTTGATATTGCAATGTACAGTAGAACCTGGAAGTTAATTGGTGGAACATGTTAAAAGAGAAAGAGGGGTAGCCAAAAATAACATGGCTAGCGGGACTTGCTGAAGATTTATTTTTTCCTTTAGATCCGTCCATTGATCTAGCAATGAACTGAATGGAGTGGTAGAAAGAATTCATGTAATTGATGCTAAATTTATCGGGAAAAATACTCAGTTTTTTGTCGGTGTGAGCAAGACATTTGTCCATGCAAGGTGAATGCTAGGATTGGATGGGCATTGTGTAATGAACTGATAATCCCAACATAATTTTCTTGTTTAGTAATTCCTGTGGGGTGTATATATGGTATGTCGAGTAAATGATCAAGAACCTTGCTTTGATTTTATAATAATTGACAATATATCCACAATAAGAACCTTATAAGAATCTCGTTTAGTAAGACATTTGGTAAGCTGGATATATAGATGAAGACTAATGCTTGCTAGTCTGGGATTTAAAGAGATCATATCATACTTATGTAGTGGTTGTCTATAATGTAGATATAATTATTAACATTAGTATTCGACAGTGAATTTTCTCTAAATATGGAAAACTCTTGTTAAACTTATTCAAATTAAGACATTACTGAACTGGCTAGTGAAAATCCGTTCAAATCTAAGTGAACCTAATCATAGCCAGTGCCCTCTTTAGAAGTGATACTAAATCTTGGAATTTGGGAATTGTGCTTAACATTCTGTCTTCAGCAAAGCCTCACGTTTGATTTTCTGGCATGGAGTATTTTCCAAGTAAGGATTGAAGCAAAGCTAGAAGGCAGACACGGGGGACCAATAAACAAACAATAATATCTTATTTAAGTTTTCTCCTTCTTTCGTTTTTTGGTTGGTGGGGGCGGGGAGGAGTTAGTATAATGATCAGAATTTGACTTCGTGGATTAAAGAAATGAAGAGGAGGTCCATCACAACCGCCCTTCAGTGCAAGAAAGAGTTTTTGGGAGCAAGTCTACAAGCCATTGAAGTGAGAGAACCAAGAAAGGCTGGAGAGGCATATGAGGTTTTCTTCCAAATACAATGCAAAATGAGGGCCTAATGAACTGAGAAACATGTTCGTAGAGAAAGCGGAAGAGTTTTTGTAATGAATAATTTGAGTTATTGAGAACTTTATCGGGGAAAGTATTTGTCATCAGATGACAACTTCTGCTTTCAAATGGAAGTATTTTGAATACATGGTTTACGAAAACGAAATAGCAGGGTATTGACCCACCTGCTCTACAACTAAGCTTAGTTAGTATTATGGATTCAGAGACGTTGCAGCTTTCAAATATGGAAGTCCGGATTAGCAGTAAATTTAATCTTCTACATCTTGCAAGGTCGTACTTTTCATTTAATTTTACTAGAGTTGCTGCATAGTTGCTCACTTGAAGTATATTTGAATTTGAAGCATTAATAGAAACTCCTTTTGTGATGAAATTTGCAAATGTCTGTTGGATGCACATAAAATGCTAAAAACTCTTTTGTGAATGATAACTGAATTTGATAATTTGAGGTTTTTATTCGTCAAATTTATGAATGGATCAGGAAGAGAACTTTCGCCTCTTTCTGTTTTTCTTTTCCAAATGCTCCTATTGTTTCCCTCAATGAGCACACTCGTCAAAAAATTTTAACTGCGGGAATGATTGTCAAACAAGACTATACATTACATTGTTTTCTTTACAAAATAGAACTTCTGTATGGAAAAATGTACAGTTTCACCTTCTATAGCATTTTTTTCTGTTGTTTTTCTCTGATTTACAATTTGCTAAAGTGAATATTTGCAGATTTTAATTATCCCTTAAAACTGATTGGCGCTTATGGACTTCAAACACTTCTAGTTGTCTGTAGGCATGCTGCAATTATTGTATGTTCAGGGAATACATCTCTTCATGTGGTGCTACCGGCAGATTTTCTCATGATTTTCATCACAGGATAAGGGATCTTTGTTGGAGGATTATAAATTTTCTATTCCAATATTACTTAAATATGATGCTTTGAATGATATAAGCATTTTCATTGTATATAAGCTTAATTGTTACTAATGTAACTCATAATACAACAATTATAAATTTCATTCCTCCATTGTTTCAGAAATTTAGGTGCGGTGGGAGATTGATCTTTGGTCCCGATGCATCATCCCTTTTTTTGACAATCTTCCTGATAGGGGGCCCTGCATTAATATTCTGTATCAAGATGCTTGTGAGGATTAAAGAAGTCGACTTCTTGTACGGGCATATTGTGTTGACAATAGGATTTTTCCTCACAGTTTTGGTGGGTAAACTGATTATTTTCGAGAAAATGTTGTTGTGTTTAGAAACTTAAAACACTGACTTTTTACAGGATTTGATTTTTCTCTTCATGACATCTGCAAGAGATCCAGGAATAGTTCCTAGGAACTCGTGGCTTCCTGAATTTGACGAATCGTCTTATTCCTCTTCATCTGTAGATTGGATCAACGGTGCGAGTCCTGATATAAAATTACCCAGAACAAAGGATATATTTGTGAATGGGCACATAGTTAAAGTGAAGTACTGTGACACTTGTTTTTTATATCGTCCACCACGCGCATCTCATTGTTCAATCTGCAACAATTGTGTCCAGAGGTTTGATCACCACTGTCCATGGGTGGGGCAGTGTATTGGACTTGTAAGTATTTTGTGTAAACTTTATGCTAGATGTTCTCTTTCATTTTACTCGAGTAATGTTTTATTAGAACTATGGTTTCCCAATTTACATTTGCCTTCAATTCTGTCATTTTATCTTCAAAGTTAAAAAAAAAGGACTAATTACTTTTTCATCCATCAATTTGGTGCACTTTTGAGTTCAGTCATTTATCGCTGGTATTTTATATCTGTAGCCGACCCCAAATTTATTGGGAAGAAGGCTTAGTTTGAATTGTTCGTATTTTTATCAACAAATTTACATATTATCCTCCAGTAGCATATTAGGAAGGCTTTAATTTGCACTTCCAGTAGTCTTATAGCAATTTCAGTTCTGTCTGACTCCGCATCACAACTAACAGTGGCTCAATTATTAAGTAGCACCATTTTCAGTAAAAGATACCTTTAGCAACATGTAAACATTAATTTGTTGATCCATATACCAGACTTTCTTAATTCTAATGCACATAAATCTGTAAATAATAATGTAATGAGCCTTGGAAGAGAATTCTAACAGATCGATTTCAATTTCAATTTAGGTTTTTAAATACCTAAAATACTGTTATTTGTGTCATGCACATATCACCATTCAAGTACCCTTCTTTCTCTTTGAAAGTTATAATGTTGTTCATGGTACTGCATAATAAACATGCTTTTAGTGTACTCGACTGAAATCATGTACTATCGACTCAGAAATAAGTCAGATTTTGCCATTTTCAAATATTTTGCTAGTCTACAGCGACTATTTAGTTCCTTCAGTTTCTTGAAAAAAAATTAACTCTTTAATTGTCTGTGTTGATTTTTGGTTGCAGCACAACTATCGGACGTACATATTGTTTATATTGACATCAACAATCTTGTGTATATATGTTTTCACATTTACTTTAGTGAACATACTTAAGGAACCAGGCAGAAAGTGGGGTATCTTATCGAGGGATATAATGTCTGTCGTTCTATTAGTGTACTGCTTCATTGCTGTGTGGTTTGTAGGCGGCCTGAGTGTCTTCCATTTCTATCTTATCTGCACCAACCAGGTTAGCTTCTTTCTCTTAAAAGACAAGTGCCATTTCATATTCTAACGTGCTGTGTAACTCTTGAGTTCTTGTCAACTATGCGTTAATGAATTTCCTGCTAAACTGTTACGAGCCCTATGTTTGCTTCAATTGCTTGCATAAATGCAGATTTTGTTCCTTAGCAAATTCTTTGAGATTGTAATCAATGTTAAAAATATATATCAAGAACTGGATTGGTGAAAGCTGGAATTAAGGATCTAACTTCACCATTTGGGGACATGTTTGTGATATGTTGAGAAGGACCCCAAGAGTCTCTACTGTGTCCCATTAAAGACAGAATGCAAGATCACCCACTTGCTGTTAGAAAATTTAGCTGTTTTAACTTTTAACATGAGTTTGTTGATGGTGCAGTTCATGGGAATTCTCCATCAAACATCCAGAGCTTGATTTTCATAGTACGATATAGAATAATTTCAATTACTCTTGAGTACACAACTTTTTGTTGGTTAAACTCGTATTTCGCATTTCCACATCAGAAACCAATTTTCTGTCGTACTGGTTTGAAGCTGTATGACAAATCAAATAACCACATTAACAGTTGCAGAAAACAACCAATTTCAGGGGGGAAATTTTTGCAGTAATGATAATGAACTATAGACAAAAGTATAGTGCATTGTTCCTGAAGTGATCCTGTTGTGAATCCAAACTTCAGTTTTGACGGGCGAGTCTTGCTTGAGAATCTGTTGTTTTTAGTTCACTCACTACCCTTATATATATAGTAATCTTGGAGTAGTTCTGGCTTTTATGGTTTAGCAGCATATATATAGAAGTCCAACAGAATATTTCAATTTTTTTTTGTTCACAGACGACATATGAAAACTTCCGGTATCGGTATGATAAAAAAGAAAATCCATATAACCGAGGGATGATAAAGAACCTCAAGGAAATATTTTTCTCTAAGACAGCTCCATCTCTGGTAAATTTCCGCGAATGGGTGATTGTAGAAGATGAATCAATTATAGGGTCCATGACAAAAAGAAGTGGAGGGGATATTTCGAACTCCATGGGGAAGAAAGACCAGGATCTTGGTATTATTGGCAAGGAAGGTAAGCGGTATAATATGGATTATAATGGCATTGAGGACAGTTTGAAGAAGGGAAATGGAGGAAAAGTTATGCCTGACCCTTTCTTCTGTCCGGGTCAGGAAGAAAAACTTGCTACTGGAGATGCTACTTTTGACAATGAAGGGACTGAGGCTAGCTCCCAGCAAAATTCATCTGCTGTGCTTCAGAGGTAAAAGGTAATTTATTTCTGTGCTGAAAACACTGTTAGCGAAGTTTCATGTGTGTTAGTTAACGGAGAGCTTTATTTTATTTAGTGTTGTTTTTGCTGGCCGGGAAGGGATATAACTCAGCGAGTCACCTTGACGTGGTGGAAGTCATTTGTTTGAGCTTGAATATCCCTAAACCCAATGTGAGGTTCTTCTATATGGATCTGCTTCCCCGCCGCTTCTTGCCTTCTTTTGTACTTTCCTGTACTTTTTCCTTTGTCCAATTTGTAATCTCTCATTTTCTTTTGTAGGGTGAAGGTTTGAAGATTGTACAATATAAGCAACTCAAAAGTTTACAATTATTGAACATAATCACTTATTCTACAAAGGGAAAGGAAGAAAGGTGACCTATCTATGGAATTCATTTTGCAAGATTTCCATTGTGATTTTGTCGAAGGAAAATACTATTGCATGTTTAGAAGTAGGGATGTGGCAGAATGGTTGTTCGCTTTTTTTCGTTCCATTTTTTGAGGTTCAAACCATGGGAACGTTTTTTCTTAATTCGTTTGCTCCCAGAAAATCTTGTCAAGAATAGTTGATATGTGATTTTTTTCATGTCGACAAGAAAAATATATTTGTTATGCTATCCTTCCACTAATTTTGAGAAAAAGTCTTTCATTTCAAACGATGAGAGATGTTTTTCAATGTTAGCTTCATCCCTTGTATATTGGATAAATAACTTTTTATTTATTTTGACCATAGGATAGTAAATGATTTTACTTTTTTTTTACTTTGACCAACAAAAAATTATTTATTTTAAACTTATTTACTTGATTTGCATGTTTACTCAAGCCTGCAATATGTCATGAACATGAATGAATATTTGGTTCATGTTTGAATTATTATTCTAAGCCAAATGGACACAACAAGAGTCAAAAACAAAAACACATCATCACACCTCTTATTTCCAATAATTGCAATTAAATATTAGGAGATATTTTATATTTGTTTATCAAAATTTTTAAAATTAATTTTTTTAGCTAAAACAATCAGGCTTAGCTTTTTTTATCAAAGCGTGACAAAATAATGCAGATAATCAAACTTTTTTGTTAATATTGCCTTTTATTGAAAATGATCTAGGAAATTCAGTGGTATCCAAGAAATTGTTGAATTAAGTTACAATTAAAAAAAAATTACATACATGGTCACAAAATTATGCTAAGCTCTTGTTTGAACTCCATTGTAATGAAATTTTGGGAAAAATGTATTTTGAAATAGTAATTTTGTAAAGAATGTGTGGTTAAAATGTAAGAAATTTTTTTGAGTTTACGTGTAATGTTATTTTATTGAAAAATGTGATTGAAAATGAAGAAAAAAAATGCATTATATTAAAATGGAGGCCAAACAGGGGCTAAGAACGTCATTATAACTTGTTAAAAATAAACTTTCTCAAATTTCACCATAAAAATATTGCATACAATGTAATTTGCCAAAAGTTTACATACACGTCAAAAGATTGTAATTTGGTACACAAAATATAATTTTGTTACAAAAATCAATATTTTTTAATTCAACCCATATTTTTCCTATTTGTGTGAATTGCCCCTAAATTCATTGAAAATAAGAAACATACTAATGGGCTATATGGTCTGTGCAAGAATTAGGCCCAAAACATGAACTTTAGCCCAATTAATACCCCCAAAATGTGGTTGTATGTTCGTTAAAACATATCAACTACGGTCTACATTTCACGCTAATCTCCATCGGATCTCTCTCCCTAAGGTAACCTCTTTCTAAGACACGCAACGAGCTTGTTCTTGCACAAGTTTAAATTGAAATTTATTAGCTTTTCTAGATTTCTTGTGGCTTTGAGTTGATTTTAGATTTAGTTCGTGCGGATTGGGGTTGGTGATTGAAGGATTGACCTCGACTGGAAATCTAGGGTTGGGAATCTGGATTTTTATTTTTTCTCTATCGGATTTTGCACGTCTTTGAACAATTTCAATTTTGTCAATTTTCATTTTCTGATCTCTGTTAAAAAGCATGTGATTTTATGTTTTTATTATAGATTGTTAAACTATCGTTTTGGTGACTTTATGACTTGAACGTTTGGGTTAATTTTTCCCTATTCGCGTTTGTTCAAATTTCTTTATGTAAGCAATACTAGATCTTATTTTTAGTTTATATAATAGCTCTGTGGCCAATTTACACGGATTTTATCTCGAAGCTCACAGCAAAGCTCTTGATTTATCAAAATTAAGTATGTAATATATTGAAGAGCATGGTTTTATGCCTATATGAATTCAGCACCTTCAATGGTTAAAGATTTCAAGCTGGAAGTTGTTTATGTAATTGTCTGTGTGGTGAATATGTGGGTTTGTACTGTGGAGAGGACATACCATTTTTCTGGATTCGTTGCACATGCATTATGAAATCATCATAGAAGTTCAGTACAGCTTTGTGTTGACTTTTTCCTTGATAAACATTCGTCTTCCTCTCTCTATTTTCTTTGCATCAGGCAGAAGAAAAATCTAAAGTAATTGTTTAGTGATTTTGATATGGTGTGTTTGCTTGATCTTGTGGTGTAAATTTACTTCCTTTAGGGTTGACATCTAATTGGGCCCCAATATTGGCAACTGTTTCAAAATACACTGGATTTTTTGTCAAATCAACTTTACATACAATGTTTCAAGTTGTGATTAGAAGTAAAATATATGTGTTGTTTAAAATTTTAGGGTCGTATTAATTTAGATTGGGAAAGGAATGATGAATATGTATTATTTGAACAATTTTTGATATTTGATGTCTTTGTATTGTGGTTCAGTGAGTGGAATAAAGCATGATCTAAAAAGGAAATCCAAGGCGTGAATTTTAAGCAGGTTTATGAGGCTTAGGCCTCTACTGCTTGATGCATAATCCTCAGAGTGCACGCCTCAGTCTCATCTTTGTGATCTCTTTACTTTTTCTGGTTGCTGGTCAACTGCGTCTCAGTCTCATCTTTTCCCCTTTCTTCTTCGACTTAACTTATGTTTCGGAAACATGCTTTTATCCATGATGCATATATGCATTTACTCTCTTTTCAGAAATGGTATTAGTTGACTAAAGTTTGCTTTGTATTATCTATTACTTTTTCCTCATGATTATCAAGCTATATGCTATCATAACTGCAAAAGACAAGAAGGTTTAAGATGAAATCTGATGTGTTTATTGAATCAGTAATTTGTTTTCTTATAACTGCAATTGTCTTTTCTTCCACACTTTCACTGTTTAATTTACTACTTTATTAATTTATTCTGTGTTTGTTTTCAAGTTACAATTTAAATTGCTTTATTTTGTAGTTTATTTTAAATTTGGTTTATTACTGGCTTATTTTGTATTTGTATTTTTTCACTTTTATTTTATTTTATTTTATTTTTTTATGGTGAGGCTTACGCCTCGTCTCACAGAATGCCCCAATACCCAATTCGCATTTTAACACTAGACTGAAGAGTAGTTTAATATTTATTGGAGGATTCAAACTGAGTAACTTCAGAACTGATAACTGGAGAGTGATTCCCAATTTTCTGAAAAGTATGTTATTAAATAATTTGAAGTGAAGTTGTTAAATTTTTTTTCCAACCACAATTACCTTTGTCGTTAGAGAGCTCTAAAGAATTGGAGTTTGAGCAACTTAGAGAAATTTATTGACTCAAGCATCATAACTTATTCCTCTCATCTTGTAATATATTTGTCTTGTAATTTAACTTGTTTAGTGCTACTCATTATAGATACAGTTCACGTTAGACCTATGCTATAGATCAACTAAATGCTTTTAAACATAATTTTTGGTTTCAGATAGCATTTGGAGATCGTCATTTAGTAGTGCCATTGTCATTTAATCCATATGTTTGGTTTTACCATTCTTAGAAATTGTTGTATATTTACTGGGTACATAAATGAAATTAAAAAATGCATTTAGATTGTAGAATCATAGTTCACACATTTATTAATCTAGTGTTTAATTTCATCTGATGTTTTGTAGGGAAACCCAACGGTAAATGTGCAATGTTGACTTTTTGTCGAATATTTTTTCACCTAAAGAATGAATTGATTATTGGAATTCCATAGAAAATTTTATATAAAGAGAAAGGACTCCTTACATAGTTGTTTCGGTCTTTTACTAGCTGCTTTAAATTAGATTTGTTTAATGGAACTTGTGAATTGTTTTCAATTATAATAATGTAGAAAGTGTTATTTGTAGGATTTGTAGACTTCTAGCAAGAAGTTAAATGGCTGGCAGTAGGATTGCCCACGCCACTTTGAAAGGACCAAGTGTGGTGAAGGAGATAGTAATTGGAATCGTGCTTGGTTGTGCAGCAGGTAGTGTATGGAAAATGCATCACTGGAACGAGCAGAGAAAAGTTCGGGCATTTTATGACTTGTTGGATAAAGGCGAGATCACCGTGGTTGCTGCAGAAGAATAAATATTTGACAGCTATTCTTGATTATTGACGCCATAATTGGTGTTTGACTAATCGCGTCTGTCAGTTTGCTCTTAAATCAGACGAGCTCATTTGGCTTGGATTTCAAAAATTCAATGAAATAAAGTTGTACTGGATTTTGTGGATTGAAATGTTTATTTTGATGTGAATTTTAAAGTTTTTTGGGTTTTTGTTTTCTTACATCAATTTGTGATGAGCCTGACTTCGTTATCAATTATCAATTCTGCGTTACTTGAACAAGAACATTTCTACAGTGTGATTGACAAAAGCTCGTGTACATTTAATGCCAGTGTATCGGGCACAATTGGATGCGCCATTTGACTGTGTTGAGTAGCAGTAAAGCTTTTGCAAAAGCATTTTCCAATTCACCTCGATGTGATTTGGTTAATCAGATCATGATTTTGAAGGACGGGATGTTTTCTAAGTGACTTCGAATTTTGATAATAGTTACATGGAATTATTCCTATTCTTTTTGGTTGGATCCTTGACCCAATTTTTTTTAGAACAACGTTGAATGTACACTCAAAATTTGACAGATACTTCATTGTTTACAAAAAAATTCGTTTGGGGAAAAGTGTGTATTTTTAAACTATCCAATATTTTTATTTATTTGTGCAACCAGATCGTGTCCTGTCCAAACATTTTTATCCTCTTGCTTTTCCTTTTCCGTTTTACCTTTAGTGTGTTTGTTTTCCATTTTCTTAGAATATATTTTTTCGTTTAATTTCAACCGCGCATTCTTCAATAAAATAATATTACACGCAAATTTAATTTTTTTTTTTTAATCATACATCCTCCATGAAAAATCACTATCCCAAATGTATTTTTGACTTGAATCTCCTCAGTCTGCCTTGGCACTTACAAAACTCTTTTATACAAACCCCAATATTATAGAGAAAGAGTAAAGCGAAAACACAGCAGCTGAAATCGAGTAGCAGAACAAAAGGAAAGAGAAAAGATGAGTAGCATAGGAACTGGTTACGATTTATCAGTGACCATATTCTCGCCCGATGGCCGCGTATTCCAAAGATAATTTATGGCTAATAATCCGATGAAGTCAACCAATGAAAAACTTTAAAAAAAAAATTGGTTCCAAGATGATTAAGGAGAGGTTCACTCTCTTCAAGGCTTGCACCTTGAGGCCTCCATCACTAAAGGTGTAAGCCTCATTCTCGCCCTCAAATATTCGCGCCTCAGAACTATTTTTTACCACCCCAGTCATGCCTAGTAAGCTATTGAGAAGTAAAATTGACAAAAATATTGGCAGCAAGAGTCATGCCTAGTAAGCATATTATATATCCAATTAACAGACCACACTAGTGGGTATTTCGGTTCCTTTTGGTTCTTTGAACAAAACAGGGAACCTGTTCAGTCCGGTTCATCGAAATAACAAAATGCATACTTTTTTGTTCAAGAACTGGTACTGGGTAATTCTACCCACCCCTAATTCTATGGGAGCTGGCCATGCCTGAAGTCCTTGCCATAACCCCAAGGATGGTAAATGTAGCTGGCAATGTTACTGACGGGTGTCAAGTCGTAATTGTCTAATTGAAGTTAATTTTATGTTATTCTTGCTGACGTTCTTCCATTTTCAGGCTGTTGCTGGACTAGCTGCAGATGGGAGGCAAATTGTAGCACGAGCTAAAGCCGAAGCAACCAATTACGAGAGGTTTGTTCTTCTACAGCCATCTGGTGTATACATCTTTGTTTCCTTCTGCCTTTTTCTGTAAAAATGAATTTAAGGAACCTCTTGATAGAAATTGGTGGTCAAGGGGACTGCAAATCATTGTACAAGAACCTTCTCACCCCTCTCTCCCCCTCCCCTGTCCTCTCCAACACAAAATGAAATCTAAAAAATCTTCTCTAGTATTTTGTTGACCTAAAAAAATGCCCCAATAGGATCACGGCTCCACTCCCATCAACGTAAACTTGCTCCTGCATATTTGGACAAACCTTCAGTCACATGTGGATTTCTCCGATGGTAGGGTAGGCGGTCGCGTATACTCCGACGTTCAAGTCAGTCAATGAAGTATTTATATTTGGACGTGGAACGTGCGAGCCACTTAGGTGTTCGGGCACTGGGTGTGTGTATGAGAGTATGTAAAAATGGGAGAGAATAATTTTACAAAACTTGTAGTGTTTTGAGTTGTATTACCTTTCAAATAGCATGAGTAGTGATCTTTTATAGTAGTAGAGATGAAGTGGTAGCTGTTGGATGAAGAAGCACGTAGCTTCATCTCTTTATTCGAAGCGTCCCATCGTAGGCATCAAATCACACATACTATGCCATGCCTGTTTTAATACACTCTAAAAAGGTAGCTACTCTAGGGCTTAAGTCGGTTACCTATATAGTAGGCTGACAAGACTTGACGTTCTTCTGCAACAACATGGGTCACATCAATCACTCATAGAAGATCTCTTGGAAGAAGTGAATATGAAAGAGGGTATAGATTATGAAGAGACATTTTCATCAGTAGTGAGATTTACTTCAATTCGCCTACTCTTAGCTATCGTGGCATATTTAGATTTAGAATTACATCAAATGGACGTAAAGACTGCATTTCTCAATGGAGAAAGAAATCTACATGCAACAATCAGTAAGTTTCATTAAAACTGGCCAGGAGAATAAAGTTTGTAAATTGAATAAATCAATCAATGGCCTAAAGTAGTCTTCTAGATAGTGATACGTGAGATTTGACAAAGCAATTATCTCATACAATTTTGTTACGATGGACGAAGATCACTGTATATATTTGAAAATGTCCAATGAGAAATTTGTAATTTTTTCGCTCTACGTAGATGATATCTTACTAGTTGGGAATGATAAGGAATATATTAAAACCATTAAGAAATGGTTGTCCTCAAATTTTGAAATGAAGGACATGAGTGAAGCATATTACATATTAGGTGTTAAAATCCATAGAGATCGTTCGAAGAGGCTTCTAGCTTTGTCACAAGAGCCATATATAAAAAAAATTCTTGAACGTTAAGAATTGCAATCTCATTAACACTNTCTTCGTATGTGTCCTAAAACTATTTAGAAAAAAGAAGAAATGTCCAGAGTTCCATACTCTGTGCGGTTGGGAGCTTGATGTACGCTATGATGTGTACTCGTTCTGACATTTGTTATGCTGTAGGTCTGGTCAGTAGGTATCAATCTAATCCTGGAAGAGAGCTTTGGAAAGCTGTTAAGAGGATATTGAGATACATGAAGGGTACTGCTAATTATTCCTATGCTATTAAGGGAAGGATTTGTGCTTAAAAGGATACACGGCTGCTGATTGTGGTGGAGACCTAGATGAGCGCAAATCAATTTCGGGATATGCATTCTTGCTAAATAATGGCGCCATCTCTTGAAGTCTACAATGGAAGTAGAATTCATCGCATGTGCTTCAGCGGTACATGAAGTTGTTTGGAGATTTTTACAGCATCTAAGAGTCCTTAGTAGTGATGTAGGACCTGTATTAATTTACTGTGATAGTCAG
>CAIGRP010120850.1:0-15175 GCA_903798385.1 Fraxinus cuspidata
CCACGATAGAACACCAATCCACAAATTTTATGAACCAATAATCCCCAAAAATCACAATTGAAAAAATAAGGGTCTGTTTTCTTTACCATTTTCAAGTCGTTTTCTGTTTTCGATTTTTCAAAATAGTGAAAACGCGTTCTATTTCCCATTTTCGAAAACAAGTTAAAAATTTACAAAGAAAACTCAAAACAACAAATTTATAGTTTTGGGTGTTTTCAGTTATAATCAAATCAAAATTTTCAAAACGCGTTTTGAGTGTTTTCAAAACAATTTTTCAAATTGTCAAAAAGAACACATTTTCAACAATTTCAAAATGGACACTCAAAACACAAAACCCAAAGTGAATTCAAAATACAAAACTGAAACACAAATGGAATAGTCCATAATAGTTCTAGTTTAATACTTTAGCTTGAGCTCTCAAGGGTACCAATTGTCTTTGGAATGGAGATGACTTGTGTTGATAGGTTCAAATCAAAGCCTACAAGCTTGCACCATGCAATTGACACCGTCGAACGGGCCCAACACAGGCGTGGCTTGTGGGCTTGGAACAGGCCCAAGTTTATGTATTATTTTTTGGACAAAGAAATATTAACTATTTATTTTCTTTTACCTTTCAGATTGACGGCAATTGACAATATATAGAGTGCACCATGTGTCAAAGGTTCTAGAATGTCTGTAAAAGTTGAACCCTAACCTTGAAGGTCTTTCACCGTCTCACCCCTAGAGCATTAAAAAAAGGAGTGTCAGAAGACTACATTAAAAAAAGAGTTTAACCCTTGACTTGACACACATTTCTGTTTATTTATATCATTTGGGTAAGATAATTGAACATTCTATCCGTTTGATTACATATAATTTGTTCCCTAATTTTCTATCATGTTTAAAGCTATAGTTATAATTGTATCGATCAAACTTCTATATTTCTTATCGTCTTCGGTCGAAATCAGATGGAAATAATCTCAATGGTATCACTGAAAACATCACGAGAACATTGATAACATCTCTTAATTTGACTATAGTGTAATAGCAATGAGTTGGCAAGACCGTGTTGGCTCATTAAGAATTTTCATACAGAAACGCACGAGAAAATCTCTGTACAGATTTTGTGGGTTTTGTTTATTCTGTTCACAATTTCAAGATCATTCCTTTTTCCTTTACTTAAAAGAAATTAATTAAGCATGGATGCTGTTCTATTATGTAGACAGCACAAAAACACATTTTTTTCACATGAATTTTCGTATCCGTAAGTGAAAAGAATTGTTTTACCTAAACTAGATGAAATCTTGAAGGCAAGGGATTTAAATCCAATCTGCATTTTTAATGGTTGTCATATGATTTTAAAAGACTGAGTTGTCTCTTTTTATAATAAAATCGCACCCTTTATTATTATTATTCCTTTTCAGAAACGAATTTTCCCTATCTTGGCTCGTACATTTTCACACAACTTTTTGAAAGGTCGTGACTTTTGGATGTGGCCTCTGAAAGAAAGTCACTCTATAAAAAGCCTTCCACTTTGTCATTTAAAAATCAATTCTACATATATGTGTGTGAATTCCATCTGCTCTAGTTATTTCTGATTACTTCTTGGGGTGTATTGTAAGTAATTCAAATTTTATTTTTTAAAATTCAATTGCTATGCGTGTTTCTCTTCATGATAACATATTGTAGTATACAAATAGGGACGAATCCAATAATTTATAATCCGATTCTTCACCACTTGATTTTGGTCTCATTAACCTAATAATATGAATTGTAACAATATTTAATATCCATACTAGTCCTACAGCAGTGGCAAATGGCAGATAAATGGGGAGTCATTGCAGGCCACTTCAATTCTGGCCAAAGGGTTGTCTTTTATGGAAACAGACTATTATGGAAAGTCAATTAACAAATAAAATTAATGTTCATCACCAAATCCCTATATACTATTACTTATATATCTTTATATACTGAGTGAAAGTTCTGTACTTTCATTGCCAAAGTTGTGAAGAATTATAGTGTGGCTGGTGCAGGCATGGGGAAAGCAAGCAAATGGATCAGAAATTTGTTATTGGGGAAAAGAGAGGAGAAGGACAAGAAATTTGCAGATGCTTTAGCTTCTACACAATGTTTAGGGACACCAATGGAGATTCTTCCATCAACTCCTAAAGTTAAAAGGAGGTGGAGTTTTAAAAGATCAAGCAGTACAAAACCCATTACACACAAAAACATGTCTTTCGACTCAATTATGAATCCCAAGTTAGAGTTACTAGCATATGAGAATGAAGAAGATTATGCCGAAAGAGTTGTGATGGCAAGAAATGAATCAAGAAATATAGGAAAGACCATACAAGCAAATAATGCGGCTACCAGAGTTCAAGCTGTCTTTCGTGCTTATTTGGTAAGTACTCGTTAATTTCTTACTCTTCCGTAAGAAAATTTTCTAATAAGCCATAACCATTTGTTTTCCATTGGTAATGTTTGCAGGCAAGGAAGGCATTGCGAGCTTTAAGAGGATTAGTGAAAATACAAGCTCTAGTAAGGGGTCACCTGGTAAGAAAACAAATGGCTGCCGTGTTAAGGTCCATTGGTGCTGTAATGGCAATTCAAGTTAGAGCTCGGGTTCAGCGAGTCCAAATGGCAGATGAAACAAGAAAAACTTCCAGGGAATCAGCTTTGGACAACCAGTGCAGGAATGGATTTCGGGTCAGTTTCCCGTATTTATTCACATAAAATTATGGTGCATACAAGATTTACAGAAATTTCAGCACATGCTGAAATCTAAATGGCTCAATAAAATTTAACAATGACTAAAATGCATTGGGCAGCAAAAGTTACGAATGTTAAGAAATTTAATATTATTCTTGGGAAAACAACACTTATGGTACTCATTTTATACTTAAACGAGCACTTATGTCCCCTGTGAATTCCTCCCAAATACATGCCTTAGGCAAGTTCAGCGATAAATAAGCAACGAGGTTGATTTCTATAAATGTAGGAAGACACGAGTGAGAATATACGCGATAGAAGGGGAGCTTTGATGAGCAGAAGTACACACATAAATCATACTCTTGCTGGAAGAGTGGAACATGGATTTGGAAAATGTATTTCTGGTCGATCTTCGGGCTCAAAAAGGGAACATCAACTTAAGACATGTCCCAGTCCATCAACAATGTCACTGACAGATCAGAGTTCAATGAACTATGATGGGCAGTTAGAGGAGTTTTCTATGGATATGGCACGACGAAGTTCGAGACGGTACCCTGCTTGGTCTAAATCTGAGTACAGAAAGACACCTTTTGATGATCCTCCTCTTCAACAGCTCTCAGGTTTCATGCCAACTGACTCCCAATTTGTACCAAAATATATGTCAAATACAAAATCATCAGAAGCAAAAGCTAGGTCACATAGCGAACCGAAACAACGTCCCAAATGGGTAAAGAGACCAAAAAGCAGCGGACGAGGATTGTCAATGGATGGGAAGAATGACAAAGAGGACTTATACCCTTGGTTAATCAAGCTTTACGGATCTGACAAATTTAGAAATGAGAGGGATTGTGATTCCATAAGTACAATGACCAGTAATTCTAACCACAGACGGTCACTAATCACATTTGAAGTAAGTATGTTGAGTTTTCTGTTTATTTTAATGAGTTTCATAACACTTGAGGCCTCTGATTTCATTCATTTGACTGCAGCCTCCTTTGAATTTGTACTAATTCTTCATGACCAAGTATGGACTTCATGTCACGGGTGATCAAGATGATGAAGACGGAGAATGAATAATACTGCATAAATACATAAAACAGGAGAATTATACCTCTGGAGCTACCATCAGAGGACCATTTGCCCATCATGAAATTTTGTAATTCCTATTTTCTTGAGCCTATTTTCCTAAAGGAGAACCTCTACATAGGGGTTGTTCACAGTTTCATATTGCTCTTGTAAATAGTCATACCAAAAACCCAGACAAGGGTGAAAGTATCTCTTACGTAGACCATATTTTAACAGCATTAACTTTTTTGAACTTTGAAAATATATCAACTATAGATGCAATTTATAATTTGTCATAAAAGCAAAAAAACTATAGATGCAATTTATAATTTGTTGTAAAAGCAAAAAAAATTATCTGCCAAAATTCATGATAAGTCATAGAGAGAGGGGAAGTCAAACCTTAATATCAATTACAAACAGTTTTACCAAGTGAAAAGTTATGTACCTTGCTGGTTTCTTCTAGCTTGGAGCTTGAAACAGTTTTACCAAGTGAAAAGATATGTACCTTGCTGGTTTCTTCTAGCTTGGAGCTTGAAGCCATGACAAAGAAATCCACTCTCCAGTTTGATTTGGCAGGTGACACTAAAGGAACCAAAAGAAATAACAAACACAATGTAGAGAGAGAGAGGAAGAAATAAAACCAAAAGTAGGAAGAAGATTAACACTATTAAAGGACAACAAAATATCTGCTACACTGTTTACAATAAATAATTCGTTCTCTATCTCGTCCAATGATTCTCAACTAAGTGCTTGGATATATGTGGAAGAATGCCTAATCCACATAATAAGCTACAATCTACTACATCAGCCACTTGGTCACTTGCAGACTGCTTCTCTAATCTTCTGGTTTCACTGCATTTTCCTTGAAGCTCTTCGTCAACCATATTGCAGTTTCCCTGGAAGATACTTTCCCTGGCCCAAAAGGCTTCAGTAAAACCCCAAGTTCTTCAATTCTATCTTCTTGTAACAATCTCGCACTAAATTCAAGTAATCCTTCCAAAGCTTCAGCTCTTTGTCGGCAAGAAGACATATTAAAACGGCGGCGTCTTTGGTCTGATGAGGTTCGGCTTGACATGCCAGCTGTAGCATTTTGATCAGAACACTCACTTCCATGCTCTCTAACATTAAATGTAGGTCCTTGAAATCCTTTAGAGTTATTGTTGAAGCTCAATCTGTCAGATCTATCAGGAAACTGAATGGTGCATCTATCCTTCATAATAGAGCGGTCACCCTGTGGAGAACTAGAGGATCCTTGCACAGAGGCAGATGAAGTTTTATGCCTACGAAAGAAGGGATCCTCATACGACACTAAAGGAAATTCAATTATCTTGTCAATTCGAGGGGCATTGACTGAAATGTCTGGAGACTTGATGATGTCAATGATTCCAAGACTAGGCCTAAGACGCAAACCGCATACTGCATCCTTAACCGGTAATGGCAGAGAAGCTCGACGAGTAGTAGCAACAGATTTCTTAACCAAGGTTCTTGAATTTTGGATCTGCATAAAGCATTTTTTCAGTAAATACATGTAACAAGAGAAGAATCCTGAGCAATATCACTAGCATTTAGTTAGTGCTAAACTACTAATCCATGTTAGGTTCAGGGAGGGAAGGGGGAAAGGGAGGGAGAAGGTAGGGATGCATACTTCTTCAAAATTCTCTTATTTTGTGTAAGAAAGGGGAGGGGAAGGAAAGGGAGAGAAAATCAGTGAGAGAAAAAAAAATTTATGCGTAATTCACTGACGTACCCCTTTATTTCTTAGTCTACATATTATGTGCATGTTTGACATTCATTACTTTATTTTATGGTTTGCTACATGATCATTTTCAACCACACATTCACACACTAAAATATTCTACACGTATACCAAAAACTTTTCCCNTTATTTTATGGTTTGCTACATGATCATTTTCAACCACACATTCACACACTAAAATATTCTACACGTATACCAAAAACTTTTCCCTACTTTTAACCACACATTCTCCTAAAAATCACTATTCAAAACTCTTTTTTTCTACAATAATGTTTGTCAAATGGGCTCTATAGTTGTGATTAGTTTAGGCATTAAATGCCTTGTGAGAGTACAGAATGAACAGAGATTTCAAGGGTAGGGTACCTACCCTTTACTCTTGCTTCCTCACCGACTTTCAAATTTCATCTCAACCAGACCATGTGATATTTACCATTAACATCCACTTCTGTATTTCCTCTAACGTTTACCCTTACCAACACATACTTATACAAATTTAGATTGCTTGGGTTATTTACTATAAATCTCATCTACGTAAATGCATCTGACTAAAATGTTGTTGATCAGTCGAAGAGAGGGACATCTTAAGAATGATGGTGCTATTATATTATTAATTCAGAATTTGTTTGACTACCCAATTTATGCCTCTATTTTAACTCGTGGTAGTTTCCATGTTGTAGGTTGTACATAAATTCTCTTAAGAATGATTATAATATTTGAAATCTAAAAGATTGTAAACATGCATTTCTCATTGCGTTGGCTATCAAGTTAGTTTTATTCAGTGTAGATGCGAGGAAATCAAACTCTACTAAAGTTACTCAGCAGTTCATACAAGCAGCTAAGTTGGATTATATGTTTTCAGGACCAACATGCTAGATCACTAGCCTAAGTTCTAAGGTAACTAAACAGACAATTGCAATTGAGATGACTAGTTCAGTAGTTTATTGGCTTTTTCCGCCAAGCAGACAGAAATTGCTGCAACAGATATATTTTCACAAATCCTTCATGCATTTTTTAGTTACATTCAAGAAACTAAATGCATAATTCCATGCACATAATTATCTTGTTATCTTACCCGTTCACGATTCTTTGACAGCTCTGATTTTCTTTTGGACAGCGGAGAAGAGTTTATAGCCGTTGCTATCGGTTTCTTGGCAATGTTTGAGGTTCTAGAAGTAATATTTTTTGTAATGATGGTTCCTTCATGTGAGCTTCCAGGTGATAATTGTTTTATTCTCTGATGCAGATCAAAAGGAATAATTTCAGTCCTTTGCATAGAAGAACAATAACTTTGATCAGCTCCAGATACACTGGGATTTAAAGTCCTGTCATTTCCACATGATAATCGTCTGTCTCTATTCACCGGAGGATGGGCATTAATTGGCTCTGAAAATCTAATTTTCCTAGTGTCATTTGCTTCAGTTACAGCCCATTGAAATGGTAGACTGTTGCGTCTGGGGCAATTGAGTTTGAGATGAGTATTAACCACATAGGGTTGAAGGTGCGGATGCCTAAGAAGTTCTGCAGCCTGCCACAATGATGATATACTGATTAGATAAATGGAAATATTTTATGATGTAAAAATATGCACCACCATACCATTAAAAAGAGAAGAGAAAACAAGTTGCAAGGCAGGCTTTTATTTCACATATTATATTCTTAAGGAGCTTACATTTAAAGCTTTTAATATATGCTTGAGAAGCCACCAAAACAATCCTCCCCAGTTTTGCTTCACGACGTTTTGTCAAAAATCATTTTCATTTACACTAATGCTTCAAGTTTGATTTAACAAATGGAAAAAATAACTGCAAAGAACATGATATCCACAGTGGTAGTCATGATGGCAAAGGAGGCCATTACAATTTGAATGGGACTTAGGTCACTGGAATATTGAAGGTGATGATTGTACATCAAGCAGGATTGAGCAACCAAAAATCAATGACGCAATTCTCAAGACTCGGTTGTCTTTTTGATGCTTACAGAGTTGGCAGCATAATTTTTGCATAATCGGTACACTTGAACACTACAACACCGAGAGCCATATTTCCAATAAAGTGGGTTGGGCATATGAATCGTTTTTCACCAATATTCGTCGCAGCACTACTTTTACCATTTTTCTCAGTAAGGCCATTGACCACTGTTGATCACTCAGGACACAAAACAAGAGAGAAAAAGGAAAAGAAGAAAAAGCAATACCAAATTATGCAATATGATATGCAAAATGGTATTATACAGAAAAGGGCTTACATTTGGCCGAAGTTCTGGATTTTTCCGCAGCATGCTTTTTACTAGACCCCGGCTGCATCACAAGTGAGAAAAATAATATCAATTAGCTGGTTAAGGGAAGAATATATAAAGAAAAATTTGTTTCAAAAAATGATAATGGTGTTACTTTCGAAAAATCAACTTTTATACTGCTATTTATCGGGTAAGATTGTCCTCGCTATTTGCTAGACATGCATTGGTTTCCACTACTGTGTGCACTAGATGAAGAAACAAGTGAATACAACTTTGTGATTCGTATGATTTTGTTTGCTAATATAAGTTGTTTGACATAAAAATAAACCTAATATAAATTCATAATTTCAAAACAAGCTTCAGAAAATGAAAGATACTGGAAAAGAAAGAATGAAGGCTGTCTCGAGGAACAACTAGAAAACAACACCGTGCAATAATTTGCAATAACTTACAATACACCAGAGTATTTCGAGGGTAGTGGCGCCACAATAGACTTGTTAATTTTATTGATGAGTGCCTGGATATCCTGCTTGAGAAATTACAGAAATGCATAACTAGCTCAAGACAAACAATAGCACAGCAGAAACTAATAGAGTTAACAGGAAACCTGAAATACATGCAAAATAAAATAAGATCAAGAACAAGTTAAAGTGGGGCCTCTAAGTGATTATGTATGACAAGGTTCCATGAAAGTAATTCAACCTATCCATTCTATTAATAATATGCAATCTGCTGACCTACAAGAGCACGCCCATATCCAAATGATTATAGCGTAGGACACAGATCATGCTATTCTATATAGCCTAAAACAAGAAAAAAGGATTTCATTCCAAGTATAAGCTCAATTTCTGTCTAAGAAGTTTTTCTTTGTTGTTTTTCAAGTTCAGATATTATCCTATGTTGAAGAATTATGTGCGCTGTATTTTAGCAGGAGATTATTCAAAAATGTTCAACTTCCAAAAGATCATCTCTTGCCTTTGCTCCTCAGAACAAGCTTCCAGATCATGATTTAATAGTACCCTGCCTAGTATGCAAATGTGCAAGCTGATATGGTGCTGGAACCACTCGGCCAAGCATGCTACTATCCAACAACTCCTAACAAATTTGATAGTGTTGGATTTTGATACCCAAATGAATCCCAGATTATGATGTAAATGTTGGATTAAATTGTTACAACAACCAAGTCCAAAACAACGTGGGCGGTTGGAAGTAGTTCAAAGAATTAATATTGCTCACGGCCATATATATTACCCCTTGGATGGCTTTGAATTTAGACCATTTAACCATTTATTGGTCCAATTAAAATCTAACCTAGCCTATATATATGTTGCCTTTTACCGTAGCCGTTAGCGTGTATGATTTGTGTATGAAAAAGTAAGAAAAAGCGTGACCCTTGGGAGAAGAAAAACGTGGCTGCAATAGTGAAGAAAAATCCGGCGACTTCCTCTTTTATTTTGGTTTCCATCTCACGTTTCCTCATTGTTTTTTCTATTGCCTATGTGGCTACAAATCATCACCGTTATATTGTCCTTTGTGCATGAGATTGAGGAACAATCGAGGTGAATATATTGTGGGTTTGAGTTGTTTGGTAGAGAAAAGGAACGTGAAAATATATTGGTTCATGGAGTCATTTATGTATTTGTTTCAAGTTGATTAACTTGGTATTAATCTGTTATTCTGTGTGAACGTATCTTTTGAAAAGATTTGTGGGTTATCCTATGTTATATCTTTATCTCATGATTATTTGCTTTGGATTGTTTACCGTTATTATCTGCTTCTACTTGGGTATTTGTTTGTGACTTTAACCTTGGTGAGTACATGGAACAGGAATGATATATGTTTCAGGTCTGAAACATGAGGTAAGGTCCGTGATTCCAATTTTATTAGTTACCTTAATTATGCAAGTATTAGTTTTGTGTTTTGATTGCTTACAGGTTGATTGGGTATCAAGGTCGAGATTTGTTGGGTTTTGATACCCAATGAATCCCGGGGCTATGATGTAAATATTGGATTAAATTGTTACCAACAACCAAGTTCAAAGGCTCGACCCGAAAAGAACGTGAGTTGTTGGAAGTAACTTAAAGAATTAATGTTGCTCACAGTCCATATATATTACTTCTTGGATGGCTTTAAATCTTGGCCTATTTAACCCTTTATTGGTCCAACTAACCGTAACCTAACCTAACCGATATATATGTTGCCTTTTACCCTAGTCGTTAGTGTGTGTGATTTGTGTATGAAAAAGTGAGAAAAAAAGGTGACCCTTTGGAGAAGAAAAACGTGGCTGCAATAGTGAAGAAAAATCTGGCAACTTCCTCTTGTATTTTGGTTTCCATCTCGTGTTTCTTCATTGTTTTTTCTCGTGCCTTTGTAGCTACAAATCATCACCGTTATCTTGTCCTTTGTGGGTGAGATTGAGAAGTGACAGAGGTGAATATATTGATTGTGGGTTGGAACCGTTTAGATTGGTTGTTTGATAGAAAAATGTAACGTAAAACTGAGCCCGGAAATAACCGATTTAACGATCCTTGAAGCTAGCTTCCGCGACATATAGGAATCAAGTAAGTAGATCTTTTTAATTTTAATCCATGTTCTCTGAATGCCTTATCCATCATTAACCTACAGTGCATAAGAATTTTTAGAAATATCCAGTATTATGACATACCTGACAACAATTCTTAAGCATCATCTAGTCCATCCTATTATTTCTCATCTAAATGACATAGTATACTTATATAACAATAGCAAATTAAATGAAGAGTATTTACTGCAGAAAATATGTATCTAATTTCTGAAGCCGATGCAAAGGTCGCGACAGCACCAACTAATAGGCATAATATTTGTGATTGAATATTAGTTCATAGGTAGATGCATTGACAACAATAATGCACCACAATACATATATTGGAGATAAAAAAATTACTTCCATAATACAGGTAACGTCACAAGAATGAGGAAAGCTCAAAGACAATTTAATCAGCTCCTTCAGTATGTGCAGGAGAGTTTTTTGTTTGAAATGTACTATTCTTCTTATAAAACTAATGATCGACAAACAAATCAATCATATCAGCATGCTTTATGATTAGGTTAACAGCAACTTACGAATGCTTTGAATGCTGGTTTAAGTGCTGTCATCTCATATATGCAGCATCCTGGACGACATGATTTGGTAGACATTAGCAAAGTTGAAATAAAATCCATAGACTATGTCAGTGTCAATTTGGATCTACTTTTATGAAAACAAGAAACAAAAATCAATAGGAATCTTCCTTGCGTGAACTTATAAGTGCGTTTCATTTAGAAAAAAATTAGCTTACCAAGGGACCATATGTCTGATTTGGAACCGTAAGGTATATCAGCAAGAAGCTCAGGGCACATATAACTGGGAGTTCCAACTATCTAAAAACAGAACAGCAAGAATGAGAATGAGAATGATAAGACAAAAATTGAAACATGCAATAAATCATTTATGCCGTCCATGTAATGTATATTACTTACAGAGGAAGCAAGATCGTCCGAAGTCAACATCTTGGCAAGTCCAAAATCGCCTGCAACAGCAATCATGATAGTTAAGCAACACTATTATGGTTGCCAAAAATGGGAAAATAATTTAGATATATACATATTCTCTTACCAAGACGAATATCTCGATCTTTTGTTAAAAATATATTAGAACACTGCAGGAATTTTAGAATATAATTACTACAAGCTTTTAAAGAACTCAAAAATATGTCATAACAAATCCACCAAGGAGATAGATGGCTGCAGCTAACCTTGACATCACGATGAAGAATATGATTCATGTGTAAATAGTCAAGTGCCATAAGCAGTTGAACTAGCCACTTACATAGCATCTGCAAACAGTTAGCTTTATAAATTAGATGAAAAGAGTCATACAAAGTCGGTAATCTAAAAATTACTTAGTATCCTGATAGAAACCAAACTACGGAAGAGAAGGGCAAAAGCTGAACTTACCTCTTCAGAGAAATGGACACCATTTGCCTTTTTTATAGCTTCTGCCCTACAAACCAGAAGTGGCAGAAGAGTTGAAAATCTATCTATCTTTCCTTTTCCTTTTTCTTTTCCTTTTGGTGTGTGTGTGTGTGTGTGAGTGGGGTGGAGGATGCTCTCACTCAGAAACATAGATCATTAACCAATATTATAGTTTGAAAAGGAAGAATAACTTACATGTCTCCACCTTCGCAGTAACCTATGATAATGCATACATAGCAACCCTGAGAGAATTTAAAAAATAAAAAAACCAACTATAATCTATGTTTTAAAGGTCAAGAAACAAAATATAGCAGCTCCGACATGAAATAATACCACTGCCCACTTAGAGAATGAAAAGGCAAGGTACTTGTCAATTGAGGACCCTATTCCATTAAATTGTACAGATTATGGGAAATGTCTCGCTAGTTTATATTTTACTTCTTATTGCAGTGTGCAATTCCTTCAGTTTACAAACTATGGAAAAAATTCGGATAAGTACTTTACTTTCGTGATAAATATTGCAAAGCATAACAGGCATTAACGTGAAAAAGGTACTATTTCCGAAAAGTGACAAACAGCTTGTATTAAAATTTCAGTTATATACCAAGCTACAGACAGAATTAACATGGAAAAAGCTTCATTATAGTTCAATAGATCGAAAGAAGTTCATCTTTTATGCTTAATATCATGACACATTTCAACCATTGCTCGAAGGTGAATGAAGCTAATGACCAGCAACCAATGTAGGAGGAAACATTTCAATATGCTAGTTTTAATGAGCATAGCTTGCACAATGACGGTTAAATTTTACATACCAACAAAAGAATAATACTCAATAGAAGAAATAAAAATATTTAGCATGTATTTTAAGGAGGGAAAAATATCAGTACAAACAGGTGTCATGTCTACCTTCTCCACCCATGAATCTTTGTACTCCACAATAAATGGATTTTGCATTTTTGATATAAGCTCCATCTATAAGACATGGGAAAAATGCATCTTTTTAGATGTACAAACATTAAGAGACATGCCAATGATTGTGTATGTATGTGTGTGCGCGCAAGCCAACAATACCAGACGTTGCGAAACCAGCCAGTTCTGGAATGTTTCAGAACTAGTGCTAGCATAAGAGGAATAATTTGTGTATTGTACAGTATGGTCAAACTTGAAAAACTCCCTATCCCTAACAGTCAATTTCAAGAATACTAAAGATACAAAACCACAAGGCATATGAAAAAAGATCAATAGAGAAAAATGGACAGGCGGCAGAAACTGAGTGTAAAAAAAAAAAGTAGTTAGACGACTAACCTCCTGATGTGCCGATCGACGTGTCCGATTGGTTTGGCGTGCAAGACGGATCTTTTTTAACACATACCTTAATATTTAGGCAAAAATGAATGAGGTAAAATCAATCAACGAAGTAAGAAATGCATTAGTTAGTTACTAAGTTACAGATGATGTACATGACAGTGATATAAAATGGAAAAGTCAGGATAAGCGAGAAAGGTTAATGCGTAGTTAGTTCAAGGCTTACTTCTTCTTTTCAAGCTTATGCCTTACAAGAAGGGCAGAGCCAAAAGCCCCCTTTCCTATCTGTTCCAGTATTTCATACTTCTCCATTGCCTACTGAGTTTAACTTCCTTTAACTGGTGAAGTCAATTCAAGACAAGATGTAGCAGTCTTCTCACAATGCCACAACCAATATCATAAGCTGTTTTAACCTCCCTTCTTTTGGGGGAACTGGGGACAAAAAATAGTACAGAAAAGTAAACAGAAAAGACAATGGAAACAGTTCAAATTACAGTCAAGCTGAGAAGAATTAGAAATGTCGCCATAGAACAATTTATTTGATAATAGCACATACATAAGAAATTTATAGCTACAGCATTGGTGTGATGTACCAAAATAAGAACATAAAATTGTTTAAAATTTTGAAAAAGAGTAATGCTTTAATTCTGGGCGAGAAAAAGCATATTTAATTCTCCAAGTAACTGAAAAATGATCAAACAATAGAGATCTTTCAGTAAATGAGCAGTTACAGACCATGAAATTAAAGGACGAATTTTTAAATTTAAATTGTAGAAAATCTGTAATCAAGATCCACTCCTCAGAGAGAGAGAGAGTAGAATGAGTTGTACATTAGCATTGTTGCAGCAAAAATTAAAAATTAACAACGAACAACCCAGAAAATTATTCTTCTAAGTTCTAACAAAGCGAAAGAAAGCGAATCAAAGACCTGAGAATGGCAAATGCAGCTGAAAATGAAACTAAAATTCAACAAATTACACAATATATAGAGCAAAATGAGGTCACGGCCAATTCAACAGATTCATTCATTGAATTCATAGAAAGAAACTGCAAAAGGAAAAGAGTAAAGCTGTAAAAAAGAAAAAGGAGATAGAAAAATCACCTGAAATGCGTTGTTTAAGTGTACTGCGGATCACGAGCTACTGCTTTGAACAGAGGGAAAGTGCAATGCGAGCAACGTAGTTGAGCACATCACCGCAAAACGACTCCGTAGCAATGCCTGTAGATAGCAGGAAGAAGCAATTGCAAAAGCTCTGTCCCTTCTACTGCCATTGCAGCTAACGCATTTTTTTAGAGAGAGAAACAAACTTACGAAAGAGACAATGTACAAGTGAAACAGAATCAGACAAAAATGAGAAAGCAGGATTATTATTATTATAATGAACTAGGATTAGTTTAAGAAGCTTAGGAGGATTAAGAAATGGATAAAATCCAGTTTTTAGATTTTATTTTTTTATAATAAAAATTATTTATAATTTAAATAGTATGTGAAAACAAAATATACTACATTATATTTTTTAATATACTACATTATATTAACTAAATTATAAATTCTCATGAAATTAAGTGGGTCCCCATAAGGTTAAATTCGCAGCAAAAAGTGGGAAATTATTGATTTTTATTTCAGAGGTGAGGCGTTGAACCCCTGCAGTTGCAATTCCTGCATGTGCTATTGAAACTGTACATTTGGGGCACACCACACCTAATTATGATTCTTCCCAAGCCAAAGTTTTCTTAGGTTTTCTAATGCTTTGGGTAAAGCCAATTGAGCGAATTGAAGGAGTTACTACTGCAGAAGATGTAGACCGACGAGAGAGGCAAACAACGTGGGACCTTCTACGGCCCAATCACGAGACCGTTTATCCCTAAATTCCTATAATTTGCACCAACGCCCCCTTCCAAATGTTTGTTGACTGCACTTTCAGATGGGGTGTCCCTTGGCCATACTAGGCCAAGTTGGGGCTGAATTAACAATATGCAATACTATTTGATTTTTTAGGACATTCATACAAGTAGCACTAACGTTGATCGCGCAATTATATATATATATATATGGTACGTACAAACCCGAACTTAAGAATTGCCCGACCTAAGTACAGTCGGAGCGTGCCCGACCTTGTTAAGCCCGAA
>CAIGRP010120854.1:0-14912 GCA_903798385.1 Fraxinus cuspidata
TTTGTGGGAAGGGATTAATAAAAGAAGGTATGAACGCCGATGGCCAGTAGTTTTTGCAATGAAAAAATATCTACTAACACCTCCAGTTAGAACTGTAAGTTCGGAGTCTGCTTTTAGTGCAGGAAAGAGGGTTCTCTCCAAAGTTATGAGTCGATTAAAAGAAGATATATTGAAAGCATTAATGTGCGTGATTGACTAAAAAGACGCATATTATCAAATACAAGATAAATATGCCGAAATTGCATGTAGTGAAGTAAGTGATATTTAATTTAATCATATTCATCACAAAATTTATTTTAATATATTTATAATTTTTTAAAAAAATTGTACACGTAACAAGTTGTTTGTGTACAATTTTTAAGTCCGCCTACTCGAAATTGAAATAGCTGGTCCCAAGCCCGGATAAAGGAGGAGGGTTTGTTTATCTTTTTTTATTACTATTTAAAAAAAGAAAAATATTTTCNCAAGTTGTTTGTGTACAATTTTTAAGTCCGCCTACTCGAAATTGAAATAGCTGGTCCCAAGCCCGGATAAAGGAGGAGGGTTTGTTTATCTTTTTTTATTACTATTTAAAAAAAGAAAAATATTTTCGAAAATGTATATTTAAAAAATGTCTAGAAAATGTGTATATATATTTTAGGTTTAGACATTAGTAATTAGTATAGTGTTATTAAAAAAAAATAGACGAGCCGAGCTAAATCTCTGCTCGGCTCATCGAGCGCCCACGAGAGGCGAGCTCGGGGACGAGTCGAGCTCTACCAAGTGGGGACGGGTCACGAGCTCGTGTGAGCATGGGCCGAGCTGGCTATCGCCACCCCTACCTCCGTTCAATGAGAACTAGAGTGTAGAAGACTTAGATGTTTGAAATAGAAGTGGGTATGGGGCCCAAACATTTTGAAGATGGTACAACAGATGTCCCAAACCTTTTATGAATAGTGCAGACACGGTTCCAAACATTTTACAAGTATTTGAACAATAGCTCCAAACCTTTAATAATAAATTCAATAAAGGTCCCAAACCTTGTTAATAAATTGTTACGTAGGTCAACCATTTTGTATAAACTTCTTAGTACATATTGGCATTGTATTACATAGAACAAGATGCTACAAACTAAAAAATCAGAAATTCAATCAAACATGATGTTCAATAGCCAAAAAAAACTTTGTTAATTTCCAATAGGATTTCTAAGTACAGGATGTCTTATAGGGCAAATACTGATTACAAGACAAAATACAAGATGTTCGCTTCCAAAAAAAAAAAAAACTAGATTACATCACTTAAGACCTTGGACTTCTTCTTATGTGGAGGCTTCTCTATTGAAAAAGATCATTTCTAAAAATGTGATCTAGTTCATTAAAATGCGGGATTTTTCACTACACCACTTGAATGCATTCTCATTCACTTTTTCATTTCATTCATGATAGCCTTCCATTCTAGTACAATTGTTGCTTTTGCTATAGCCTAGAACAAGCTATTTAGTGCTAACTTATGTTTCAATATAAAGTTGATGTACAGTTGCCTTGCACAGCATATGTGTTATGCTATTTCGTAAAACTGGTTTGTAGATTCAACCGACCCTTGTGGTCATTGTCAATAATGAATGTCTGTTGCATTTTTTCCTATCGCAAGTGTACGATATCATAACAAGTAATATAGTGGACCTTTGAGTCCGGATTATCGTTCTCACAAGGACTATACTTCAGAACTTAATTAGATTTTCTAACTTCTATTTGATGAAAATAAATAAAGAATTATATGTTGTTGTGAATTTTTTTATTTCAACATTTGAAATTAATTAAAATACACATAAAGATTCATTGAGAATTCAAATTATGGATGGAAATTAGGGACGAGCAATTTCACTTATTGATCACTATTGCGTTTGTTTATATTGCAAGTGTACGATATCGTAACAAGCAGTAGAGTGGATCCTTGAATCCAAATATCGTTTCAATGAAAACTATACTTTAGGACTTAATCTAGTTTTTCTAACTCATATTTGACAAAATCAAGTAAATATTTATGATTACTGTGATTTTTTTTAACTACTTTTAACTAATTTAAAATATAAAAAAAAATTGCAAACATTCATTATTGAAAATTTAAATATGTAATGAATATTAGGGCAAAACAATTTCATCTATTGATCACATTTATTCTTAATTCAAGATTTATAATATAATGTAGTGTTCGATCGAATTCTTCTATTCTATTCAATTTACCCCTCTCGAGTTCTCATTGTGCCTATTTAACTAATTAAATTTCATCTCTATGTGAATCAATTTTAGTTAAATAAAAAACTGGTTCTAAGAATTCAAATTATGACCGTAATAATCAGTATAGATATCTCTACACGTTATACTAATTTACCGAATTTTATTATATGGTCTAAATCTCAAACTCATCTCTTGATTCGTAAGAGACTCGCATAATTATCAAATTGTTGATCAAATAATTTAATGCATTATATGCGAATCAATTAAATTAAACGAAACACGGGTTCTAAGAATTCAAATTATGACCGCAATAATTAATATGGATTTCTCTATACGTTATACTAATTTATCGAATTTTATTATATGGTCTAAATCTCAAACTCTCCTCTCGATTCGTAAGAGACTCACATAATCATCAAATTATTGATCAGATAATTTAATGCATTAAACTCATAATAAAAATCAATACATAAATAAATAAATCACTGAAATCTTGAATTAAAAAAAAAAAAAAAAGATCACAAGTCGACTATACAGTTTTCCCTAATATAAAAATTAGTTACTCATATTGTAAAAATAAAAACGTACAAAAGTGGAAAGATATCACCAAAAAGTAACGAAATGTGGAAATTTTTGGTGTTTGCATTTTCCTTACTTTTCTTTTTCTTTCTTCCTCTTTCCTGCCGTTTTTTCCTTCCTCTGACTTTTCTTTTCTTTTTTTCTCTCTCCTCTTTCTCTCTTCTTTCTCTCTTTTGTTTTCTGTACGTGTCTTTTTCTGTCTTCCTTCAGCTCTGCATTCTCTTTCCTCCTCTCTATTTTCTCCGTGTTCCTGTGTGTGTGTGTGTGTGTGTGTGTAATTTGGGCTTCCAATTAAAATTTTCAATGCAAGTCTATCGATATCCATTTATCTCCAACTCATTTAATATATTATTTCTCTTTAAGGAATTCATCTTTGAATTTTGCCATTTTTTGCCACTTTTGCATTCTTTTCTCCAATTCTTCATTAATCATAAAATTTACCTACAAAACACAATATAACATAAACTAGGTAAAATTTAATCCAAAAAATAAGAAAATATCATGATTTAGGGCCACAAATAAGTGTGTAAAATATACTTATCGCACCCCCAAACTTGAATTTTTTTTGTCCTCAAACAAAATTAAAATTTAACAAACACACAAACAAGCAATGCTAATTATCTAATTGGTGGCCTATTAATCAAGTAAATTAAGAAGATCTAATTAGTTAACCTGGCTTTTTATCTCGGAAATGAAATCATAATAACAAATTTATTGACAGATTCAAAATTATAATATAAAAATTAAAATCCACTTTTCCAACGAAAAATCGACATGTGTGTGAATAATTAAGTATAGCATTATGAATTCATAAGTTGTTTCAATTCCCGACTCTGAATGGTCAAAAATGTTGTTTCATCACTCGTAAGAAGATTCACACACCCCCAAATTTATTCTTTTTACTCTTTTCCTGTGTGTGCACTAATGTTGTATTTTTTGTATTATTATTACTATCATCACCTCTCTAATATGATAAAATTTCATCAATTGCAGTTCATCATTTCAATAAATAAAGATTTTTCGTTAAATTTGATTGTTTCAATCTCTAAGACTTAATTAGGCTAACAATCTCTTATCAAAAGTCAAATTTTCTTAAACAAGTGTTTGAGATTTAACCAAGGCATTTGGTGCGTCTTTTGTTTCATGCACCTGCTTTTTCTGAATTTTTTTCATGAATAATTTTTTTTCTTTACTTGAAGCATTATCTCCCTTAAATTTTCTAAATGACCCATGTAACAAGTTTTCGGCCGATGACTCCCAAGTCAGATGACTATAAGACTCAAGATTTTAAAAATCCTTACAGGCTTAATTGCTTGAGTCACAAAGGCTACGAAGAGAAATTTTCTAATAAAATTTTTTTTATGCCTTGATTAGTGCAATGTCCCATATTTAACACAAATTCAAGTAAAACGACGTCTAACTCGAGATTTTCACCCAATTACATTATATTGACTTTAGACAATCTAGACAAAATTTTAATTTCATATATGGAATCCCTATTTATCTCACTATCTTCCTACAACAATGAAATAGCCCCAAACTATTCCAAATTTGGTTCAATAATGTAAAATTTAGTAGCTTTGGGTTTAATATCTATCATCCACTATTTCAACCTATTCAATTATGAAATCAACTCATTTCCTACACAATACTTAACTTAATTCACGTGCACAATATTTATCAAATTTCACATGAAAAAGCAAAAATTAATCTAAGCATGCAACTTATTCACCATTTATAGATCAATTAACTATTCAATATATTCGTTATTGCCAATCAGGCCAACTAACTCACACAAACACACAAAAAGAAAATATTTTATTTTTATTATATTTTATTTTTTTAATCTTTTGTTAAATTATTTTTTTACTGAAAAAAGTACACAAAAATACATAAAAAATGAAAACTCGTGTTTTCTACCCCCCAAACCTAAACTAGATATGGTCCTCAATGTTTTCAATTCAAAATCCGCATTTAAAGGGGTGGGGAAGAAAGTGAAGAAAAGACTTCCCTGATAAGGCGTGTAATTCAATAGCTAAGTTTCCTATTGCTCCCATTGGCTCCTTGGTAAATATTAGTTTAAATGTTCTGCGATTCCTTGTTCCTTAAAAATCAAATAAAACATTAAGATCAAATAATTGGAACAAGTGTTACTTAACTCTAACATCTAATAAACCAACATATCGAAGACCTAAGGGAAACGGGGTATGGATGATAAGTCCCTAAAATTGATTAATAAAAAAACTAATCTAAATTAACTTAAATTATTCTAAATCTAAAAAACAAAATAAATTAAATGGATAAAAGTATTGGGTTACCTCCCAACAAGCGCTTGTTTATAGTCTGTAGCTCGACTTTTGCACAAGCGTATCATGGCACTTTGAATATGGCTTTGGAGGTCTTGCTTAGCTTGTTTAATTTGACTTTGTTCCATATTTCAACTTTCTTCCAAATTTTAATTTGTCATTCTCCAAGTAGTATGACTTCCTCTAATCATCCGTTTTGAACTCAACAATGTACACCTCAATCTCCTCGTAAGGTTTAATCGCAAACTCCATTTTTTAGTAAACGAGAATATTGATGGATTGCCTGCTAATTTTCTCTTCTTTGAAAGCGGCGGATTCTTTTTCACCCGTTATAATTATTTTTTTGATCTTCTCGTGCTCTTCTTCTTTAATTGAAACGGTCTCGAGTTCAACTTTTGTATCCAAAACTTTTGGTAAAGAAACAATGACATCTTCGTGGAAAGTCTCCTCCTCTTGTTGTATTTGTTGGAAATCTGATGGATTTGATTCCCTCAATTGATATTCATGGAAGAAATAATTTCATAGGCAAATCACTCACATCAAATTGTGGTGAGAAAAATAATGCAACGAGTAAGCCACCCAAGACAATTTCATCAAGTTCACATTCTGCTTGTATATCTTGTAGTCGTTTTCCCATAATGAAATCTCCAACAAGCATATCTCCCTCATCAATTTCTTGAGCTGTCAATTGTTGTTACCTCATTATAAAGTCACACACAAGCATTTTGCTAAAATCAACCATAGTCATTTTTTATCCTACTATTTTTGTTCTTTTATATATCCTGAAAATGATAAAGAAAAAAATAAAATAATAAAATGGAACGAAAAATAATAATACAAGAATACAAGTAGAAGTCCGAATTAGTGTCAAGGTAAATAAAGGAAATAAACAAATCAAATAAGAGTTAAAAAAATAAACTAAGACTAACAGTAAATAATCTCTGAAACGGCGCCAAAAACTTGTTGCATTTTTTTTATATCGCAAGTGTACGATATCGTAACAAGTAGTATAGTGGACCCTTGAGTCCGGATATCATTTCACGAAACTATACTTTAGGACTTAATCTAATTTTTCTAACTCGTATTTGATAAAAGTAAGTAAATATTATTGATGATTGTTATTTGCTTTTTTAACTACTTTTAACTAATTTAAAATATAAAAAAAATTGCAAACAATAGATTATTGAAAATTCAAATATGTGATGAATATTATAGCAAAACAATTTCATCTATTGATCACCTTTTATTCTTAATTCAAGATTTATAACATAATGAGTGTTCGATCGAATTCTTCTATCGTATTAATTCACCGCTCTCGAGTTCTCATTGAGCCTATTTAACTAATTAAATTACATATCTCTATGTGAATCAATTTTAGTTAAACGTAACACAGGTTCTAGGAATTCAAATTATGAGATAATCAGTATAGGTATCTATACACGTTATGCTAATTTACCGGATTTTACTATATGGTCTAAATCTCAACTCACCTCTCGATTCGTAAGATACTCACATAATCATCAAATTACTGATCAAATAATTTAATGCATTAAACTCACAATAAAATCAACACATAAATAAATAAATCACTGAATTCTTGAATAAAAAAATAAAGGATCATAAGTCAGCTACATTATTTTCCATAATATAAAAATTAGTTATTCATATTGTAAAAATAAAAACGCGTAAACGTGGAAAGAAATCACCAAAAATTGACGAAACGTGAAAATTTCTAGTATTTGCAGTTTCCTTTCTTCTCTCTCTCTTTTCGTTTTCTTTTTTCCTCTTTCTTGCCGTTTTTTCCTTCCTCTAACTTTTCCTTTCTTTCTCTCTCTCTCTCTTTTCTTTTTCTCCATTGTTTTCTGTACGTGTCTTTTTCTTTCTTCCTTTAGCACCGCGTTCTCTTTCTTACTCTCTGTTTTCTTTGCGTTCCTGTGTATCTATCAATAATATATATATATATGTATAATTTGGGCCTCTAATTAAAATTTTCAATGCAAGTCTATGGAAACTCATTTAACTCCAACTCATTTAATATATTATTTCTCTCCAAGGAATTCATCTTTAAATTTTCCCATTTTTCGCCACTTTTGCATTCTTTTCTCCAATTCTTCATTAAGTATAAAGTTTTACCTACAAAACACAATATAACATAAATTAGGTAGAATTTAATCCTAAAGACAATAAAATATCATGATTTAGGGCCACGAATAAGTGTATAAAATACACTTATTAATCACCATTAAATCTTAATTCAAGATTCAAGAACCCAATGTAGTGTTCGATCGAATTCTTCTATGGTATTCAATTTACCCCTCTCGAGTTCTCATTGAGCCTATCGAACTAATTCAATCACATATCTCTATGTGAATTTACTTTGGTTAAACGAAATATTGGTTGTAAGAATTCATATGATGATCGCACTATTTAGTATAGGTATCTCTACACGTTATACTAATATACCATATTTTACTATATGGTCTAAATCTTAAACTCATATCTTGATTCGCAAAAGATTCACAAAATTATCAAATTAGTGATCAAGTAATTTAATGCAATAAACTCATAGCAAAATCAATACATATATGATAAAATAACAAGAATCTTGAATAAAAGATATAAAGGGTCTCAAGTATATTACATCGTTTGCTCTAATATAAAATTTAGCTACTCATAATAATGGAAGAAGAAAAGCAAGAAGTTGTTATTGAATACATTACCGAATTTTGAATATAGATGGAGAAAAGAAATTAATCGTGCACAAGGATCTTCTTCCTATTCCAATCAATGCTTCAAAACTTGAATTTCTTGATATTTTTCTCCCTTGAATTGCGCTCTTCAATCTCTAGATATATTATCTTTTTCTCAATGTATGGAACTCCATAAAATTGTCTCATTTCTTCTATTTATGCAATTTCCCATGTTTGTGTCGAATATATGGTTTTGTTAGGTTTTAAAACGGGTCAAAACACTATAACCATAAAACAGGTGGCGCATCGCCTAAGCTCTTGGAAGCAGTGCCTAGGCGCCGTGATGTCTTTCTATATAGCGCATAAGCTTTGCATCACTGTTCACAATCCTATTTATGTTGGTTCCTTATAGCGCCTGGACGATTAGATTATAGCACCTGGGCGCTGACTTGCTGTAAAATAAATTCCTTCCTAGCGCTTGGACGCTGAACATGGCTCCTAGGCGCCATTTTCCTGATTCTTTTCTTTGACATTGTACCTTATTTGTTCATTTTAACACCATTTTTACTCCACATCCTCGTACATTTAAAGCAACACTAGCAAACAGATCAAAAATATTTTATACTCGTAATATTTAACCAACAATTTAAGTTAAAATCGTATAAAACTCGTAAGTAAAATTACACTCGTTAATATCCACCATGTTGTTGTGCATTTCTATTGTTCTTGATTGTATATATTATCCACTCCAATATCAAATCCTTTACTCAGCTTAAAAAAATGTGTCATTATCTTGATCTTGGTATTGTTCCTCATTAAGTGCATATTTAGGATCACTGAGATTCTCTAGCATACTCTCTTCATTTACATCTTATGCAGTTTCCCTGTTTCAAAATCTATTGTTGGCCCTTATCTTTGTAACCTATTGTGCTTCAACATTTGTGACATCTTCATTTACAACCTTACGTGCTTGTCAGGCTCTGCCCATTAGGGGCACAGACGACAAGTGGCATGTTGGTCATGTAATGCTTCAACCCACATAGATCACTAAAATAATTGTACCTTAGCCGTAGACTTAGAAATTATTTTTTTAAAATAGTTTAATTAACTATACTTTTAGCAGAAAGCATAAAAATTTAAATTAAGGAATGACTTAAGAATTTTTTAAAAACAATACAATTTTCCATGCATATTTCTTATTTTCTTACATGAACAATGGCATGCGTGTGTTTACCAAATAAATTAAAGGTTTTGAAACAATTTTCCATGTATTCTCATCTTTTAACATTAAATAAAACTAAGTTGTTTTGTTTTTTTTATTTCGCATGACACATGTCAAAATAAATTCGTTTCCATAGCCATAGACCCTGAAACTTCACGAAATTTCAAGGTAAAGTAGGAGACCCCCTATAATATAACTTATCCAAAAATTGGCTTTCGTCAACAACATATTAGGCACTAAAATATTTTTCAAAACCCAGCAACGATTTGATTTGGGAGGAAAACCAGTATTGTTCACTTAAAGTGTCATAAAATTCTAAAAACTTCGGATTGTCATGGTTTTAAGTTTACCCAATATCAAATCTATGAGGTTATCCAAGTCAAATGATTTCGTCCAAAAAGCCCAAGTAACAAATGAGTTATGAATTTTTTAAGCCAAGGGTAGAAGCTGGAATTTGTTATTATTTTTATAAATAAAAGCAACAATAAACTTTATCGCTATTTTTATCATGTGAGGAACGAGAACTTGTAAGTTAATTTAATATAACTAATTCAAGAAAAGATTCTTAGAATAGTTCCACAAATGATGTTTATGTAAATCTATTTATTTGAAACATGTAAACATTTTTTCCATACTCAGATAAAAACTTTAATTCACTTGACTTCTCAATAACACTGTACACCTTCATACCAAGTACAACGAATCAACTATAGGAAGGGAATAAACACATGAGTTGAAGCTCAATAGATAATATTGGTGCATTTCATTATCAAATTGGAACATTCGAACTTTAAATTCATACCATAGCACGTAGATGAATTTTCGGCAAAATCCAATTTCTATAGAATTTTCATAACATGTAGAGTTGGAGAATGATCATTCCAACTATAGTATTGTCAAAGCATTGTACCCGAAGGCACCCGTTTCGTTCATACTTTAACAAAAATTAATAACTTGAAAATAAACTAACCACTTGAACCTCTACCTACCTTAGTTTGACGCTTTTGAATGGATGAACTTGGACGGTGAATGTTGTTTCCTAGATGACAGCCTATGCTTAAAAGAATTTGCCTCTTTTTAATTTTTCTTTTTCCTTACTTTTGAAAACTTTTCTTGTCAAAAGTGTATCCCTTCATATATACATTGTGCAAATATATTAGAAAGGATAATCCCAATTCCTTGAAAGAAATGTTGGCTTCCATTAAAGAGAATTAAAATGGTTAATTGTAGGTTTCATTTCTTTCGATATAGGTGCTGTTACATATAATAAGTGTGTGTATTTGGGGTTTAACGCCTTGAATATTCAACCACTAATGAAACGTTCCACACCACTTATATTCCTCTGTGTGTGTGTGTGTGTGAGAGAGAGAGAGAGAGAGAGACTAACGTTGATTAAGCCATTGGACAAATCAATTATGGGAATTATATGGACAAGATCTAATTATGGACAGAATGTAATTTTACGTTATACATTATTTTTCTTGTAAATATCATTTTTGTATATAGCCTTAGGCATGATGTATAAGTACACGAAACCATTATCAATAAAAACATATACTAGAATTTATCTTTTCCTTATATATAAATGTGTGTTTTTGTGTGTGTGAGCGTGCGTGTATATACTTTTATGTGTGTGTGTGTGTGCGCAAATTTAGTCTTTGAATTATTTACTATACAGAAATAAATTTTAATTGTCGGTTCCCATCTTTGTAAAACATTAGATTATGTTCTACCTTATTTAAATATAAATCTTTTTTAAAAGAAGTATGCATGGCTGCTTGTTGAACCTCCATGGGATTAAATTTATATAAGACATATCAGACTAGTATTAGACTTTCATTTCTTATGTAGGCCGAGCATAAGGCTTGCCATGGACTAGGCTCGTGGTGCTGGATCATCACATTAAAATATGAGCCTAATTTCATTTTATTTTTCGGGCTTCTACATCCCTTGAACTTTAAAAAATTTTGTTCTCTAAATTTACCTTATGGTTGGACAAAGAGTGTCGGATATTTGTGTATAACTTCTCTACTCTTTCTCAAGTAGCTTCTTCTACTCCATGATTACTTTGAATCTCTTTATTTCGTAACTTATGCACATTTCGATCTAGTATTCTAATTGGTAATTCCTCATAAGATAAATCTTTTTGTACTTCCAGAGATTGTTAATGGAGCACATGATTAGGATCATGCACATGCTTCCTGATCATCGATATATGAAACACATTGTGATTTGTCGATAGTTCGAGTGGAAAAGTCAATCGATATGCGACATTCCCAATCCTATCAAGTATTTCGAAATGTCCGATATAATGAGGTCGTAGTTTGCCTTTTTTACTAGACCTAAGTGTACATTTTATTGGTTCCACCTTTAGAGAGATTTTCTCTCCAACTTGACCTTTGAAGTCCTTCTTTCTGGTAGTTGTATAGCTCTTTTGTCTATCTTGAGCTGACTTTATTCTAGTACGGATCTTATCAACGGCTTCAACTATCCTTTCAATGATCTTTGGTCCTAAAACTCTATTTTCTCTTAACTTCATCCCAATGAACAAGTGATCTACACCTTCTACCATAGAAATCTTCATACGATGCCATTCAAATAGCTGCCTGAAAATTGTTATCAAACGCAAATTCCATCAAAGTTAGATACGATTCCCAACTACTTCCCAGTTCCTGAACATAAAATCATAGCATATCTTCCAATGTTTGAATGGTCTTTTCAAATTGGCCATCAAATTGAGGATGATATGCCATATTGAATTTCAATTTCATTCGTATAGCTCCGTGTAAACTCTTCTAAAACTTAAACGTAAATCTCGAATCTCTATTAGACACATTGGAGACGGGGACAACATGTAATCTTACAATACAACTATGCCAAGTGATCTAGACTAAATATCATTTTCACAGGAAGAAAATGAGCTGACTTGGTTAAAAGATCCACTATTACCCATATACTATTATGTCCCCTTGCTAACTTCAGAAATCCTACTATAAAGTTCATTGTAATATTCTCCCACTTCCATTCAAGTATATCCAATGGATTCAACAATCCTGCGGGTCTTTGATGTTTTATTTCAACATGTTGACACACTATGCATTTTGCTGCAAATAAGCATATTCTTCTTTTCATATTCCTTTACTAACATGTATCTCAAAGTTCTCGATATATTTTTGTACTACTGGATGTGAGGTGTACAGGATGAAATGGGCCTCTTCCAATATTTCCTTCCTCAAAACTTCATCTTTAGGCACATAAATTCTTCATTTAAACATAAGTGCCCGATCTGAAGCTATTCCAAAATTCTTTCTCCTATCGATAACAATCTCGTTCTTGATCTTCAGTAAGAACGGATCTTTACCCTTGCTTCTATGATATGATCTCTGAGAGTAGGCCAAACCACCAAAATTGCTAAATGATAAATGACTTGTTCTAGTGTGATACTCACCTCAATTCGCAAATTTTTCAGGTCTCTGATCAACTCCATTTTAATATTAGGTAATGATGCCAACTGTCCCATTGACTTTCTACCTAGAGCATCGACAATAACATTAGCCTTACCTGGATGGTAATGAATAGTGTAATCGTAATCCTTTACTAGCCCCAATCATTGTCTCTAACTCATATTCAATTCCTTCTATGTGAAGAAATATTTGAGACTCTTATGATACGTCTAAATGTTGCACTTTCCTCCATTAAAGTAGTGACACCATATCTTTAATGCATGAACTACCGTCACAAGTTATAGATCATGCGTCGAGTAATTCTGATCATGTTGCTTCAACTACCTCGATCCATAGGCAATCACTTTTTCTTGCTACATCAGTACAGGTTTGGAATGTATCACTGTACATAACAAACTCTTCTAACCCTCAATTACGGATAACGTGGGTGCTATAATCAATCTTTGTTTTGGCTCCTAAAAACTTTGCTCACACTTATATGTCCATTGAAACTTTACTCATTTCCTTATTAATTGTGTCGTCAGTCCAGCTATCTTGGAGAATCCTTAGATAAATTTTCGATAGTATCCGACCAATCCCAAAGAAATTCGAACTTCACCAGCTTTAGTGGGTGTATTCCAATTAGTTACCGCTTCCACTTCTACTCGATCTACTTCGATTCCTTGGACAATAACTACATGACCGATGAACCCAACTCGCTCCAGCCAAAACTCTCACTTTTTAAATTGGCATATAATTTTTCCTTATAAAATATTTCTAACTCTTTTCTAAGATGTTCATCATGCTGATCTTTATTCTTAGAGTATATCAAAATGTCATCAATGGAGACTATAAAAATATGATCCAAGTATTGATGAAATATACAATTCATTATCCATGAATTCTGTTGGAGCATTTGTCAAACCGAATGGCAGAACTCGTAATGTCCATATCAAGTTCTGAATCCATCTTGGATATATCACTCATCTCTAGATCGTAAGTCGATCTTGAAAAATACCCTATCCCCTTTTATTGATCAAAAAAATCCTCGATTCTCGGAAGAGTATACCTGTTCTTGATGGTCAAATGGTTCAGCTCTCAATAGTCAATACTCATTATCATACTTCCATCTTTCTTCTTTACAAACAACACTGGTGCACTCCATGGAGATACACTTGGTCGAATAAAGCCAACGTCCAACAATTCTTGTAACTCATTTTCATCTCTTGAAGTTTATCTGGAGCAATTATGTATGGTGGTTTAAATACTGGTGTTAGGAACCAGATCTATTTTGAATTCCACTTGTCTATCTAGCGGAGTACCAGGTAGATTTTCTCGAAATAGATCTATAAATTATTATACCACTGGTACGTCCTCAAATTTTATCGTCACCTATTTTTCTCTTAAGGTGTAAACTCGAAACCATTGATATGTTTCTTTTCTCAATATTTTCCTGGCTTACAAGGCTGATACTAGTTGGAGATAGGGTTTGGTCTTTACTCTGGAGAAAAAAGATTGTTTTTCTCCCGATTTTTGAGAAGACACTTTAATTTCTCTACAATGAATGGTTGCATAATTACAACTCAACCAATCCATACCTAATATCACATCATTGTATTTCATCTCTATTAGATGCAAATTAGTTTCAAATGTTTTTCCCTCAATTTCAAGGTTCACCAATTTAGTTAACTGATCTGTATTCAATGTTTTGCCTGAGAATATGCTACCTTTTAGTGTACTCTCTAATTTATTACAAGTAATACTAGATTTAACAATGAAACACGTTGATACAAAATGATGAGTAGCACTCAAATCAAACAATATATAAATAGGTGTATCAGATATCTGTAAAATACATGCTATTACATTGGAGTTCTCATGCTATCGTCACCTATTATTCTCAAGTCATTTCCTTTGAAATAAGATATAATATCTTTTATTAAATTTAAATTCCAATACCAAAGTACTTAAATTGAAAGGACAAAGGGAAATCTTTCACAATTTGATCACATAATTGAGTTTTTTTTTTTATTGACTACATCTTGAAATAAGACAAAATAATTCAATAATTTTTTTTTTCAAATAAACGATTAATCTCCATAATATCTACTCAATTCATTCTTGGTCTTCTTCTAGCTCTTCCTTTTCATTAGCATTTGCCACATTTGGTTGTGTAACTTCATCATTTGAAGTCAATGTTGATTCAAATCCCGAGTGAAAGATAACATCACCAATCGTAGTCTCCTAATTCTGGATATAGGCTTGCAAAATCCTTAAAGTCAAGTTCCTCATGTTTACTTTCCAAAATTTAAGATAGAATATTTTCATGTATAACTTTCTCCATATGTTTTTCATGGGGTGCAAGAGTTTCTAGCAAATGACCTATTGCCTGTCAATTACTAATCATGTAACCCACATTCCTTGCTTTTACCCAATGTTGGTACATGCTTCGTATG